>JAANDH010000863.1:180493-281708 GCA_011799765.1 Nymphaea thermarum
CCCCCCGAAAAAATTCTTCTTTTGTATTTCCAAAGGAATGTTGTTGTATTCCCTTGAACGGTGAACGAATCGTTTGAATCCGGTACCAACGGGTATCATCCCCCCCAGAACAACATTCTCTTTCAGACCTTTCAACCAATCAATACGACCCCGGAGAGCGGCTTTTGCTAAAACTCGAGCGGTTTCCTGAAAACTAGCTTCTGATATGAAACTTTGAGTATTCAGAGATGCTCTCGTTATTCCCAATAAGACGGCTCGGTAACAAATAGCCTCTTCCAAAGCACGACCTGCTCGTTCTGCTCGCAACAATCCGATTAGTTCCCCGGGTGAAAAAACATTAGACATTCCATCTTCTGAAACCAACACTTTTGATGTTATTTGTCGTACAATAATCTCTATATGCTTATTATGAATCTGTACCCCCTGGGATCGATAAACCTTTTGGATCTTATTAACCAAAGAAATACGACTTTGCGCTATGGTGAGTTCAGCACCAATCAGGAATCCCCAAGGAATTCCAAGAATTCCTGTTATATGTTCGTTCCAACCTTCAACCCTTTTTTCTAGGTTCATCGATATTGAATCAATCGAACGAACTTCTAACACTTGTTCAACCTTTGGAAGGCCGTGAGTTATATCACCAGATCTCGATTTTTCATATATAAATGTAACTAATGTATCTCCTTCGTAAAAGATTTCTCCATAATCACCATGAACGGTTGCTCCTCGGGTCGCCAAATAGGGTTTAGCTGATCTTATTATGAAAGAGTCAAGATAAACCATTATAACTTGACCAGATTTTATGCGTGTTCCGTGTTTGGATAGACATACATTTTCACAAATAAACTGTCCGAGGCTCATTATTCTGGTTGTGGATGTCTCCTCACAATAATCGTGAGGGAGAAAGCACGAACCGAATAGATTAAAAATGATGTCACTGCATGGATTTGCATTAGAGATTCTCCCGTTTTCGTCCACTAAATAATACTTAAGTAGTTGGAAAGTCTGTTTTGGATTATTATTATCCAGTATGAAATATTTATTTAACAAGATCTCATTATGAGTTATTGAATGATAAGATGGGGAAAAATTATGAATTTTAGGTACAGTACCTAAGGGACCCAACAAATTAAGAATTGGAATCGGGGTATCCTCTTTTTCTTTAATTGATTCTTTGGTCACATTGTGATATTTCGAAACATTGATGCGAGAACAATTAGATGATGAAAAAACTATAAGAGATTGGCCTTCTTTATTTCTATTAAGAAATGTACGAACGGTTCCTTGATGTTGACTAAGTGATTGAATTTTAACCTTGGAAGAAAAAAGATTGGTATTGGCGCAATATGACCCAGTATCAGGAATCACTGAACCTGGTCTATCATTCCTCTTTCCGGTATACAAAATAGGAGACTTCACCAATTCAATTCTTATGAAATATCGAATCAGATCATTTGCCTTTACTTCAGCAGAAGAAGCCTGAACCTTTTCTATAGAACCTTTTCTGTCTTGGTCCCAATTCAATACTAAACAAGTACGAACCAATTGAATACTTGTATGGGAAATTCCTCGAATTGGTTTGCCATCCCCATAAAGGATATAATTGACAACTTGGAGTCGCAAATTATCCTTTTCCTGTAACATATCCCCAGGGAAAAGCGTTACTAGATTTATCCCATCAGCTATTTCATATGTCACTACGGGTCGTACTGAAACAAAATATTTTTTCTTGATAGGTGTGATCCGTTGGACATAGACCCAATTTTTCCCTTCCCAATTTTTCCCCTTTGATCCCTTATCCATTTTTTTTCTTGCTCCTGGTGGTATCAAGATGCCAATGTGTCGGGATATCTTATCTGTTTCTCCAGGAAAATGGATACCTCCAGAAAAGATTTTCAGTTCAATCTTTTTTTTTTTTTTTTCTTTTCGGACCAATCCACCTATTTGGCTTCTTGTATTAAACGTAATTCGTGTATCTACTCCAATGATACTATTGTTCCGTACCATTATGGATGAAGACCCGGGCAAGATATGGACTTCTTCGGGAATGACAAAAAATCGATCTACTTTCATTTGGTATTTCGGTCTAGATTCTTTTGGTCTTCGATACTCAATCAGACCCTCTTTTTTGACGATTGAATCGACATCTATGATGCCATATTTGGTAATTCCCGAACTGCTTCTTCTGTATCGTGGATCGTCGAAATAAGCAAGAATACTATTTCTACGTAAAATACCATTTGCGGGTATTTCAACCGTGATACTAGTACTAGAATGAGGCGTTAATTCCTTCTCCCGTTCCGGATCATATTGGAATGGTATGATGAATCTATTTCTTCGCCTCTTCGCCAATAAATAAGAATTCTCTTGGAGAATGGCGGGATATATGAAATCCCCATCACCTTTGGATATGACTCGCTCAGATCCTGCTGCATAATCAGAAATCCTTCGCCCTTTTCTCGCCAGGGGATCCGAGCCAAACAATTTGTGTCTCACTCGATTATTATTCACCGAGAAGTCAGAAATGGATCTCTCTTGGACAGAAAGAGATTGAACATTCATTTGATCTTGATCCTTGTGGAGTGAAAAAGGCACTAGACTGGATTTGCACGGACCCCCCGATAAGATCCATAAATGACTTGTTTTGGGTAAGAAATGAACATTACCGTGTGTATATTCAGGTGCATGGTACACACCGGTACTCCAATGCATTTCTCCCTCTGAGTCAGAATAAATATGTTTTCGAACCCTCTCTTTAAAATGGAAAGTGGATGTTCCAGCACGAATCTCAGCAATCACTTGTTCTGATTCCACATATTGATCATTTTGAACCAAAAGAAAACTTTTTGGTGGAATATTCACACTATGTATAATATCCTGACTCTCAATAGTCACATATAGGTCTACATAGCAGAGAAAAGCAGGATGTCCATGACGTGTGCGTGTGGGATGAACCAAATCCTCATTGAATTTGATTTTTCCATTAGAAGGAGCTCGTACATGTTCCGCAGTACCACCTGTGAATACTCCACCGGTATGAAAAGTTCTTAATGTTAGTTGAGTCCCTGGTTCTCCAATGGATTGACCCGCAATAATACCTACTGCTTCTCCCAATTCAACCAGGTCACCATGAGTGGGACTCCGACCATAGCATAATCGACAGATCCAAGATGCACTTCGGCAAGTGAAGGGAGTTCGAATATATATTGGCTGCGCCCGAGAGGTCATGAATCGATTGACAAGCCCAATCCCAATATCTTGATTTCTGGTAGCAATGCATCGTAGACCTAGATATACATCGTTTGCTAATACGCGACCTATTAGCGTTTGGATAAAAATTCTTTCCGTCATCCCCTTTCGAAGACTCACGGAAATACCTCGGGTACTTCCACAATCCGTTCTACGTACAACAATATGTTGAACTACTTCAACAAGTCTACGCGTGAGGTATCCAGCATCTGACGTTCGTACAGCAGTATCCACAGCTCCTTTGCGGGCTCCGTAGCAGGAAATTGTATATTCCGTTAAAGAAAGTCCTTTGCGTAAATTGCTTTGAATGGGTAAATCAATCATTTGTCCTTGGGGATCTGACATTAATCCTCTCATACCTACTAATTGGTGGACCTGAGATGCATTTCCTCTAGCTCCAGAATAGGACATTATATGGACTGGATTTGAAGGATCAGTCATCTTAAAATTAAGATTCATTTCTTGTCTCAAATATTCACTTGTGGCATACCATTTCTCGATTGATTGACGTAACTTTTCTACCGCATGTACATTCCCATAATGATGGTGCTTTTCCAAAATCAAACTTTGTTGTTCAGCATCTTGGACTAACCATCTCTTAGAAGGTGTTGTTAAAAGATCATCAATTCCTAATGAAATGGATGTAGCGGTGGCTTGCTGAAAACCCAGAGTTTTTACTTGATCCAGAATGTGTGATGTAACAAATTGTTGCTGTCCGATGAATTTAGCCAAAAATTTGGAATAGATTAATGAAACATTGTGTTAAATTGGTGCCCAAATTTTTTAGTAGGTTCACAGGACAACATTGTTACGGTCGCCAAACAAAGTAGGGCAGACTTATGAAATATTTTTTAAAATGTCTAATGAATCAATCCAATTTTTAGGCTATATGTATGAGACATTAACATAATGTTGCTATTCCCAAACAGTCCCTTAACGCTAGACGGGTTTGAGATAAGGATGTAAGTGAAAATTTGACCAACCCTGTATCCAATAAATTCTTCAACTAGGTCTAGGCTGCCCAACACAATTCCAAAGATTTCTCCTTTTTGTTGCCAAATTCTCGTTTGTTGCTTGATGAAAACTTATATTATGTAAAAANTTGTTAGTTGTCATAGTTCATAGCCTTTTCAGGCTTAAATCAAAATTGTTAGGTGTAGGTTGGGATCTGCCGGACCAGGAGTATGAGCTCGAGAGTAGGTCAGGTTGTTATAGTAGTATTAGAGCATGGTTCAACACTAAGACCTAGAGTCCCACATGCATGGAAGCATGTGCATTAAAGATGGTAGATTAATATTGTTAGAACCAACCACTATAAATGCCCTGGTTTGGGAAATTAATATTGTTCGGATCTTTTGGCATTTTGAAGTTCGTTTTTGTGAACCTTAACATATGGTGGACACGTCATGACTCGTCATTATAATGTCCAGAACTATAGGAATGATTTCGAAAAATGAGAATGCCAGTGTATGTGGTGATAAATTATTTCAGCAGAAACTTTGGTACGATGAAATTTCTAAGCAAGTTAAAAGAATGCCATTGGTGTATATAAAATAATAAAAGAAAACTTCGGCTGATACCATAGACGTTTTTCACTTTTTTTTTAACGATCCTGAGGAGTACCTAACTTATGGTGCAATTATTTTATATATTTTTGGCTTTTGAATGTGGACTGGTCGGTCAGTCAAAACGCTTCTTGGCATCACTTTTCGTTCGATTAGGCGCTCTTCCTTCGGCCCTTCATTTATCTCTGACCCGACGGGCTGGACTCCGATCCCACCGCCCTTTTTTCAGGGAAGCCTTCACGATACCGGGCATAATATAATAAGGTGGGACTGTTATTGGAAATAATACAATTGTAGTGCTTTTATTTGGCTGTTTTCAGATCATGATGGTGATACATAAATCTCCCTTTACATACATAATTTATGCAGAGTTGCATAATCTTTTTATTCAATTATAGAAGACCGTCCATCATGATTTTTGTATTTTACAAAGGTACCAAAGCTAAAGAGCTAATATCCATACAACCACTTGCAATATCGGGGTCCCCATTGCCGATACTTTCTACATATTTCAACCCACACTTAGAGACAGCCAAGTTGGTGCTCCCTCTCTCTCTCTCTCTCACACACACATACACTCACCTTTGCTACAACCATTTATGCGATCCATCTCAATAATTAAAGAGGAGATAAAAGAATATATTCTACTTATTAAAAGACACAACAACAGCAAATGCAAAAACGCTTTACATATACTTTTAACTTCAAGGACATTGACAAACAGTCTTCTGTACTGACATGCAGTCAACATTTAGTGGCATGCTTACCTTGGCGTAGGTGAAGCAATCGGAAGAGAAGAAAGCTGTGGGTTTGATTGTGCAGAAGTACTAATTATCTGTGAATAAGCGGGTGCTTTAGGTACGGGGAGAGCGAAGGAACTGTTTCCAAGTAATAAAATATACAATAAACTTGTTAGCACGAAAAACAACTAGTTTTTTCTGTAAATGACGCAAGAAAATTTTGATTTGTATTTATTTTGAAAAAATATATATTTCAAGACAAAGTAAGAATTCAACATTCGAAAATTATTCAACATGACACTCAGATTTAGCAAAGTAATAAAAAACATGTCAAATTTCAGTCTTCCATTTATCCCTTGAATTGAGGAGTTAAAAACTTTTTGAAACCTGACTTGCTTTTGTTATTTTATCAAAGCTAAGAAACCTTTTGTGTTCTGTTTCTTTAAGTCATCTGATCGTGTTAAGATACATTAGTCTTTGCCGTCCAACTTATATGATAAAACTTCTAGTTTAAAGATGTGTGTGTGTGTGTGTGTGAGAGAGAGAGAGAGAGAGAGAGACATGAACAAAGCTATAGACATCATATTTGGTTGAAAAAATGCCATCGAAAGCATATACTCACTGAAAGAAAAGTAGTGCTGGTTAAGTACTTGTCCAATAATCCAAATTTAATGGTTCCTGCAACTTCAATATAAAACTTCAAAGTGGCATTCTTTTTGACATAAGCAAGAACTCAAGATTAGGCAGACTGAAGCCAAGTTCTTGTAAATTAATATAAAAGTTGACATAAGTTGCTAAATTTAAACTTGATATAACTTTCTAAATTTAAGCTTAACATGCATAGCAAGATGTCAGAAACGAGGTCTCCATTTTTTTCCAGAAAATAGCTGTACAAGCAAAGTAAAGAATAGCAAGATGAAGGAGGATCAGAAAAGGATACTACTGCTTACAGAAGTGGGATAGCAATGATGGAAAACCAGAAGCTGGACTTAGACCAATGAGACAAGACAGAATCAAGACACCGACACTACAGCTAATAGTTATTTGGAAAAGAAGCTTATTGTGTGACCTAGCAAACGTCTCTTTGGTGATAATGCAGAATTATGGAAGTTTTGAATAAAAAGAAAAACCACTGTGAAGTGACAAGTGGTAATTTCAAACTCTCATCAAGCAATACATACTATGTCCCCACAACGGTGCTGGTAGTTGCTTGGCCATGAACTCCTGTAAAAGTCCTTGCCATTCCGAAGTCAGAAATCTTAGGATTCATCTGCTCATCCAACAATACATTCCCAGCTTTGAGGTCCCGGTGGACCGTTGAGCCGAGAATCCTGATGCAGATAAAGGATACCCCTTGCAATTCCCATGATTATATTGAATCACTTTTCCCAATCCAACAATACACTATGATCTAGATCTGCAAGCAAAGATGCATAGTTTGATTAGGCTCTCTCTCTTACACGCAGACACACACACACATAGAAAGATTAGAAGTGCATGTTAACCTCTTCTAGACTTTAATTGTAACCCTGTGATGTGATGGATACATTTTTATATATATATATGTGTGTGTGTGTGTGTGTATGCGTATGTGTTGAACGAAAATACAGACTAACCTTTAAGGAAGTAATCAAGGCTTTTATTGTGCATGAATTCATATGTGTGAACTCCCTTAAGCCTAGCCTAGCAGAAAAGAAGAGGGGAACCTTTTTCACAGATATAGGTTCTCTATAAATGCTGTATAGGATGATGATAAGATGAGGCATCAAATGATTCCGAAGCATCCAGAATGCATAAGTGAAATTCTAAAACATACTGTTTTCTGCTTTTGGAATTTAAGTAAGAAGAAGTTTGGCCTCCAACTAGGAACTTCCCTTCGTTCTATTATTGATAAAAATGAAAGAGGAAAAACCAAGGCATTCTAGCTAACCTTGTACACAGGTCCAAATCCACCTACTCCCAGCTTATTTGCCTCTGAGAATTTGTCGGTAGCATCCTGTATATAAGCTGATATGTGGCAAATCATGATCTGCCTCCTCGGTTGTGTTTTCAACATCACCGTCAGCTTCTACATTATATTTCAGCTTCTCTACAAAGATAATTAAGTACAACACCAACCAAGATTAAATGAAAAGTTAAGTATCAAATATTTCTGGCTTCATTAAGTTTACGTACCCAAATGTCGCCTTCTGACCCAAAGAAGGCACAGTGCACAGGCGGCTGCTAAGAGTACTAGAGTAGCCGCACCGATGATAAGAAACGTCCACCAAGGCTTACGGTTTATGCTCCCCTACATAGGAAGGAGATTAGTTATAGCTTGTTATTTTTGCAGTCACGAGAAATAAATTAAGAAATCTGCAAACCTAATGCATCATGAAGGTAAAGCAGGGGAGAGTGCAACAAATTAATTACACATTTCCTATCCAAAATTATAACTTATCCTATTTTAAATTTGAACCTGAGTACTATAGATGCAGTCACCATACTAGAGAACGATGTTCCCGCATAACTTCTTCTTGACGCTAATTTAAGAATGGGGCCTAAGGCACATTGGCATGAAACCTGTGCCTCTCCAGATCACCACAAACAATAGCAGCTTGAACTGAAGAATGTTGTGCATGTTACAACTTGGAAGGGAAAAGAAAGTAGCCCGATAGGTAGGGGATGATTGCTGAGAACAGCAGCTAAAGTTGTTCATTTGTTATTACTACAGGTTTTTATTTTTTTGACTTTCATGATAAAGCGAAAGAAAAATTGTCATACTTTCGTTGTCCGCAGAAGTAATCTGCAGGTGGGTTGTATGCGCAACATTTTTTCTAAGAGAAAAAACAAATTGAAGGCGGACTTTGGGTACTAGATCCACTGGCGGGCTCCACAAGCTTAATAGTTTGATCAATTTTTAATTTTTTCTGTGCAATGTGTCACTGGTTTTAGAATAAATTCTGCAAATAGGGGTTCTAATTAAAACTTGGCCTATACTATGAGGTGGTTGGTTTCCTTCGATATTCTAATGGACAAACCAAGAACTTCAAATCTCGAGCATGTTTACTGTTTAATTATCTGAACACATAGTTCGGACTACGACCTTAAGCGAAGTAAAGAAAAGAAAAAGGGCAGGAATGGCTCGTGGACTTACCTTGACCGATTGACACCAACATTGGCTGGCTGAGAAAGAAGGGCTGCGTCCCATAAGCCAGGCGGCAGCTACCCCGGAGGATGTGAGCACCATGCTTCCCGTTGGCGCATTCTGCAATATCAGAGACAGCATTCTGCAGACACCTTCCATGCTCTGGAGAGATGTCTCTGCTCCACTGCACCAATCCATATGTCTCATCATGTTTGGAAGTTCATGTTTGGAAGTTCCTGTGGCAAACAGGGGCAGTGAAGAGTTCTCATGAGTCGCGTAGGAAGTCAAGGAGGAGAGGAGGTCTCTTAGAGTCCGATCGAAACTTGTGGGGCTTGGTGCGTTATCAGGGTCCGGCTGGCAGGCCTTGTCGTTCACCTCTACAACACCTTCCAAGTTCATGTCAGAGTACCGTAGAATGGCAGTAATCCAGCCATACAATTGCCTTCTTACTGTTGGGGCAAAGCTGCAGAAGCTTGGCCGAGGCCTGCCCCGCGCAAGTCCTCTGCAAACGACGTCGCCTCGACACAGAAACTCCCCATACACTTGGTCAGGGTTCTGGCCGAAGACCTGGCTAATGTTATAGTCGTGTCCCCCAAAAGAATGCTTAATAAAACAATAATCAGCCAAAAACAACTAATTTGATAGTCAGATAAGCACCAAAATGCTGAAAATCGGAATCACGGCGCAGCGAGCATAAAATCGAATTTTCAACACCAATATTGTAGCAATATATATCAAAATATATGCTAAAATACAAAAAAATAAGGGACACCAATTTACGTGGAAAAACCCCTAATAATGGGGTAAAAAACCACGGGCAAGAGAGATATATATTTATACTTCAAAGAGGCAATACAACTACGTTTTTCATCTTGCAGAGAATAGCATAAATCATTATGAAAGATGAATGCACAAGAAAACAACAAGAAAAAAAATCACCTATGTTCTTCTGTTCTTTCCATTGTTTTCTTCACTTTCTCTCTCTACACTTGAACCCACACGGCTGCCCAAACCCACAACCGTGCTCTTCTTCCTCTTTCCTTCTTGTCTTCCTTCTCCCCTTCTCTTCGTTGCTTTCTTCTTCCCCTTCTCCTTGCCTGGTGTGAGCCACAAGGGAAGACCTCTCTTCCTTTTCTTCAAAAGAACAAAGAACGAGAGAGAGGGTCGTGAGAGCTAGAGCACCATCGTGGGTGCCCTCTCCTTTCTCCCGCCCATCACTTAAGTGATGGGTCGGGTCGGGTCTTGAGGCTGGACCCGACCCAACAAACTTCCCCTCCAACCTCAAGAGAGGGATCATACCTGCAAAATGAACAAAATTAATACATTGCCTTAAAGGCAATCACCCCAACTAAGTCTCTACACATGTCATGTTTCTCCTTAGATAGAGACTTCGTCATCATATTTGCAGGATTTTTCTCTATATGTATCTTCTCTAACTGAATCAGTTTTTGTTCAAGCACATCAAGAATCCAATGATATCTGACATCAATGTGCTTCGTCCTTGAGTGAAAAGCTGAATTCTTCGCCAAGTGTATAGCACTTTGGCTATCACAATGCAACACAAAGATCTTCTGACTAAGGCCTAAATCATGAAGAAAACTCTTCATTCACAACAACTCTTTACTAGCTTCAGTTGCTGCAATATATTCTACCTCTGTAGTGGAAAAAACAACACACTTCTGCAATCTAGACTGTCATGATACAGTTCCCCCTGCAAAAGTAAAAACATAACCAGAAAGAGACTTCCTAGAGTTCAAATCACCTGTCATGTCTGCATCAACAAATTCTTGTATCTTTGGTTTAGATTCACCAAAACATAAACAGTAATTAAAAGTACTTTTCAGATACCTTAGGATCCACTTCACTGCTGCCCAATACTCCTTGCCTGGATTTGACAAGAACCTGCTAACTACACCAACTTCATAAGCCAAGTCTGGGCGAGTGCAAACCATAGCATACATAAGACTCCTTACTGCGGAGGCATATGGACATTCTCCATTCTTTCTTTCTGATCTGTTGAGGATGGACATTGCTCATTTCCCAATTTAAAATGTGCTGCTAAAGGTGTACTTATAGTTTTGGCATCTTTCATGCTGAACTTACTAAGCACCTTCTCAATGTATTTCTCTTGTGATAACCACAACATCTTGGCCTTCCTATCACGAACAATCCTCATGCCTAACAATTGTTGTGCTGGCCCCAAGTCTTTCATATCAAAGAACTTGCATATGTCATTCTTCAATTGGCTAATCAACTGACAGTCCTGTCCAACAATAAGCATGTCATCTACATATAACAGCAAGATAATGAAGTTACCTGATGAGAACTCTCTGATATAGACACAATGATCTACATCCGACCTGTGATACTTTTGATTTATCATAAAAGCATCAAATTTCTTGTACCACTGCCTAAGTGTTTGTTTAAGTCCATGCAAGCTCTTCTTTAACTTACAAACCATGTGTTTCTTCCTGGCAACCACAAAACCTTCTGGTTGTGTCATGTATATTTTTTCCTCTAGATCTCCATGAAGAAAAACAGTTTTTACATCTAACTACTCCAACTCCAAGTCTAGACAAGCCACCAAACCAAGTGTTACCTTGATAGATGACATTTTAACCATAGGAGAAAAAAATTTCATCAAAATCAATACCTCTTTCCTGCTTGAAACCTTTCACCACTAACCGAGCTTTGTATCTCAACTTGCCTTGACCTTCACTTTTAAGCTTGTAGACTCACTTGTTCTGCAACACTTTCTTACCTTTTGGTAGCTCTACCAAATCAAAAGTGTTATTCTTATACAAAGAATTCATCTCTTCCTGCATAGCTTTAATTCATTCATATTTATGGACATCATCTGGCGTCTGAAAAGTATTGTGTCCCTTGGCCACTTTCACACAGTATGTCATTTGCACTGTTTCACCTCTCCCCATACGTCATTACAAGGTGGCCTGTCAACATTACCTTTCCGTCAACTAATCCATGTGAACTATTCCAATCTAGAAGAGATTTTCCACTTGCTGGGAGGTCTACATTGACCAGTCTTCGTCATATCCGGTTCACTGTAATTGCAAAGTCATTCTGCCTTTTATGCTTTAGAAATAAATGTTCCACAAGTTCTTTAGATTGCTATTCATACTTGAAAGATCTCCATTGTTCAAAACCTACAAATCTACTTTTTCATCTACCAATATGCATGTTTGTGAGAAATGAAAAATGGCTGTCTAAATTCCCACAAGCTTTTTACGTTATTAAAATCTTAGCTAAGCATAAGAAAGACACTATCTTATTTTTTTTTTGTTCTTTAACATGAGAATTGCATCTATACTCATCTTCAAATCTGAAGCAGGAATCTGAGATATAACTTTTTTCATATGCAATTCTGCGATTAAGTTGCACCTTTATTCTGCTTTGCATTAATGATGCATTATGTGCAGTTTTCCTAATTATCCCATCACTTCGTACAATGTAGGGGAGCCAAATCATAAGCCTTGGTGGGTATTTCTGGTCATCAGTGTGATAGGTTTAGTGCTCTTAGCAGCAGCCTGCGCATTGTGCCTGCTTCGGGTCAGAAAGCGACATCTAGGTAAAAATACTCAATGAAGCCACAAAATTTAGTACTTAGTGTTTCTTTTAATCGTGGTTTGTGGGGTAGTTATCTATGTCTCACTTTCTATGACTGATGCTGCAGAGAAGCAAAAGTATAATATAGAAGCTGATGATAATCATGGAAACGCAACTGAGAAGGACGCAGACTATGATTTACCACAGATCACCCTAAGGGCGATACAAGATGCTACCGACAATTTTTCGGAGGCGAATAAGCTGGGAGAAGGTGGATTTGGTCCTGTATACGAGGTAGCCCAAATATGTAACCCTGATTCTTTTCCTATTTTTTATCAATAACATAACTAAGGGAAGTTTCTAATCGGAGGCCAACTTTTTTCCCAATTAAATGTCATTTAAATAACGTGTAACTTTGGTACCCAAATAGAATTTTCGTACAACATGATGGAATTAATTCCTTTCTATTGGGGTGGGGGTTCTAAGAAATGGCATTTGTCTTCTGGAAACAGGGAAAGCTTCCTGATGGGCAGGAAGTAGCTGTGAAGAGGTTGGCTACAGGGGCAAGGTATCAGAGAATTCAGGAATGAAGTTCAGTTGATAGCCAAACTTCAACACAAAAACTTGGTGAGGCTCATAGGCTGCTGGTAGCAAGACCAAGCAGGAGGATCCTACCGCTTACATAAGTGAAATAGCAAGGATGCAATATCAAAAGCAGGACAAAATAAGCCTCACAAAACTGATAAATTATAAAAGTTATTTAGTCTGGAATGACTCGGCAGTTGAGACCACGGGATGAAAACTGGGTCCCGGGTATTGCAGCAACGGGAATGAGAAGTCCGACGTAGAAGAGGATCTCGCCGATTGATGCCATGGATGAAGAATGCCTCTTGCTGCCTTTGCCCTCCCACTGTCGTGAAGATGAGCGCCGTGAAGGTACAGCCTCTTGCTGCTAATGATCTCCAAGTGGAAGCCACAGGTGAAGAAGATGAAGGTCCCGGCCCGCCTGGCCTAGGATGCGAGCGCAGGTTCGGCCCTCCTGGCCGAGTATGGTTGCTAAGATGTATACACCGGTGAAGCCCTTCCAACCACAAGTGAGTCCAAGGCTGCAAGGGTGAGTGCGATCTTTCTTGGTGGACTAAGGATGTGGTTGCCTAAGGGAAGGGCTTGATCAGGTTTATGTTGACTTGTGTAGGTGGGTTGACCTAAAACTAAGCTCGGTAGGGAGTCGCTTGGCTTGGGTTAGGGTTGACGAAGTCAAGTCGAGATGACTAGACTAGGTCGGGTACACCTAGAGCAAACGTAGGGGCCAAATGTGAAAATGGAGATGGAAATGGCGTCAAGGGAAAAGACAGCTAGGATGGGAACGAGTGGGGTCGGGTTGGCTCTCAATTGTAGGAGGTGGTTTTGACTATGGAAAAGGGCTATCAAATGTGGAGACTGGGGTGGCTGGACTAGAGGGGCTACCTTCCCCAAATGTAGGAAGGGAGGCTTCTACAAGGTAAAGGATTCCCAAAATGTTGGGATGGCTAAGAACTAGTCTAGCTGGGAACTCACGAGTGTCTAGGGAAAGGAGTGTGAACGGAATTGTGTTTCCTAAAATGTAGAGCACCTAGCCTAGTGGATCGTCAAATGTTGGATGAGGTGATGGAAATGAGGAAATGAGATGGTTGTGCAAGGGGCCAAATGTACCAATTGTGAAGGGTTGACTCGAGGAAAGGTTAGAATCCACCTACCAAATGAGTAATGAGGATTCCAAATGCACCGGCGGCTAGGTTTGATGGGCCTAGGTGATCCTCCACAACTTGCACAAATTTTCCCCTAAACGCAGCATGGAATGCCTTGCTGTCACACGTCGGAGAACTGGCCGGAAGTGCCAAATGTTCATCGGAAAAGAGCAGCGGTGGCCGGAATTTCAGAATTCCAGCCGGACTTAAACTCAACCGAAATCACTCAAACTTCTACAGAAATCAACTCTTTCTTCTTTTTCTTGGGCGTTTCTTTTTTCTTTTATTTTTCTTTTCTTTTTCCGCCTCTTTTCTTTTCTTTTTCTCTTTTCTTTTTCTGATTTTTCGATGAGAATAACAAGCTGGAACCGAGACCTAAATCATGGACTTTTGGCTCGATTTAACCGTTGAAAAACTCTCAAATTCTAAGGAAACATACGAACAACCAAGGAAATCCCTTGTGACCCGTAAGAACTAATTTAGGAGGAGCTTCCACCGAGGAAAAGAAGTGAATCTCTCGGCTGTAACCGAGGGGTTCAAAACTATCTTATGGCCGAATCTTAACCTAAATTAATACAAAGGCGTTGCACAAATTCAAGCCTTAATCTTAACTTTCTAACCTCAAATTTTGTAAACAAGTCGTTTGCTACTATCCTTTTTGAATTGCAGCCTTCCCATGGACGAGCTGGCCTCTAACCTTCTTTGGTGGTGGATGGAGGTTGCACCCTTGCACGTCGTAGATGGAGTGGGGAAAACCATGGACCGTTGAGTTCACTTCACGCTGGAGCAAGAGGAGATCTTCAAGTCGCCAACCGTTGGTTGAGTGGGTAGAGTAAGAGTTAGAGAACAAGGCAAAGAGGTTCATCAAGCAAAACACGTCAATCATGTGAAAGCTAAAGTCAGCAGCAGAAAAACAGCTATGATAAACTAACCTTCAAGCGAACGATCATAAAAAGCTGGCTAAGTGATCTCATATTTGGCTTGAAAGCAGTTGCTATACAATTGTACGTACCAACAATTATAATCCATTTGCCAAAACACTTTTCAGCGAATAAGAATATTTGGATCTTTAAACCATTGAACAAAAAAAAAAGTTGAAAACAGAGCGATGCCCTTGTTTTGCAAATGAAAGTATACTAGATGCTAACTGTAATCTGTAGACTCTATATCATTAGCACAATTCAGCAAAATTCTTAGCGGTCAGTTATTTACTTGTGAACAGTTCAGTCATTATAAAGATTTACAGAAACAGACTCACAGACAAAAGAGACATATAAAAAAAATCCTGTTGGACAAATTCTTGAAAAGAATGCTTCCTCGCCAGGTCTTGTTTATCTGTTCTTTTTTTGAAATGATTAGAGAATCCTCCAAGATTCCTGTGGAAAACCCCAGGAATCCCTCCCCTGCACCCCAAGAAAGTCTCCTTGAGGCTTCAGGCCTGCTGCAAGTGACACAACCTGAATATCAAACTCTAAATCCCATATAACTTGCATGTCAATTGGTATGGTGTTTGAATCCCTATCACTAGGTTTAATAAATGCCTAAAGGGGAGGAAAGAAAAGTCAAACGCTTGCTATTTATCCTCATTAACTAGTTGCAGCACATCTAAAACTCCCAGCAGGTCATAGCCAAAACGAAACCCGTTAGCCTTATAATTACAGTTACATGCCAAAGGGCAAAGAATGCAAATATTTTTCAACATCCACAGGACAAGAAAGAAACATCACCAAATTTCAATAACCTTTACCATGCAGCAGTAACCTGATCGCTCCGGCAATGCCGTCGCCTGCGGCCGCAGGAATATCTAATACCGGTGATCCTCTGGGGGAAAGCCCACAGCTTACGAACACAAGGGTATTGCCGTCGCCTGCGGCCGCAGGAATATCTAATACCGGTGATCCTCCAGGGGAAAGCCCACAGCTTACGAACACATGGGTGCACCCAAGACTGCTGAGTTTCTTGCAGAAGGAGCCCTCCATCTTCACACCATGGAATCCACTGCCGCAGACGGAGGAAGATAGACCCGAGGCACTACAGAGGTTAGCACCCGGAACCTCCACAACTTGTATCAGATTTATGTATAGGCCTGAATCGACTGAAATGTACTTTTGATTCTATTATTGTCTTTATTGGTCGAGTTAACATTAGATTTTGTTTGGTTTGTGAATTAAAACAGACACAATCTCTTTTATTCAATAACGCTCCAATCTTGATTATTTGGTTTTGTGAAAGAGTTTAGCTTTAATACCAATCTAGAACATTGCCATGATTTTTCATTACAGGAAAATTTCTTATTTAAAAAAATGATTAATATAAGGCGAAAATAATATTCTTCCCTTAACTCCGTTGATTTAGGAACAGTTATCATTATGACTGAGGTATCATTACGACTGAGGTTTTGGGCATATTGGAGTCCCAAACTTGAACCAATTGATGTCTATGCTCGATCGGACGTGGCCGGAGTCGGTTCTATGGATGTAAGCAGCTCTACTGCTTCAAAACTGATCTGTACCCAAGAAACCAAAAACCCTAGATGTCCTACATCTCTAGCTCATTATATGATAAAAATCATTATCCATACCCATGTTGTCTAAAGCAAGAAATGTGCCCTTCATCATGCTTTACAAACACACACACATATATATAAATAAATATATATATATGTATATATGTATGTATGTATACATATATATATATATATAAGTTTATTGCGATTCTAAAACTCACTCATGAAGACTGCAATTGAAGGTTAATAGAAAAGCTCACTCACCAAGATGGTCTGATCCACTTTAATTGAAGATTGATAGAAAAACAAAAAGTACATATTTTTGTCATACAGAAATAACCACAACTTTCTTTTTTCTTGTTTTATTTTTAACAATCCGTTACAATAGATCAAGGCAACCCTCATGAGTGTGCTAGGAGACTTGAATAGCATGTGTGCTAGGTGACTTGAATAGCATGTGCTCTAGGTTCTCTCTCTCTCTCTTTATATATATATATATATATATATATATATATATATATATATATATATATATATATATATATATATATATATATATCATAGCATTTGCCCAAAAAGTCAAATGCATAGTCAACTTGTGTTCTAAATCACATTGGAATCCTAAAGAACTAAGCACCTACTGACTAGCTATGGAATTTCCAAGGTACATGATCTACGATTTCACATGGTTGAGCTATGGAATTTCCAAGGTACATGATCTACGATTTCACATGGTTGATATGTGATCTCTCTCTCTTTCTCTCTCCTTCCATTTTGTTAGAAAGACAACCTTACGTTTATTATTTATTATTATTGGTTTTGTCACCTTTCTGTGTTCACCAACCCTCGCTGACGCTAACATGTCCAAAACAATAGCTATTAGAAGTTGAAATTAAATGTTTTTATCAAAAATTATGAGTCAAGCTAATGTTTGGATCTAGTGATCAATCGTTCTTTCCATTTAAGATCAGAAAATAAATTAGTGAATTTGCATGGAAAACCAATGTACATAAATCTTGCTTAAAAGCAATGAAATATAAACTTCTTAACGTGGCAGAAATAATTGATGTGCACATTATATTATGAATCAGAAACTAAAAATTACAGAGGTACATGGTCTGCCGACGGCTGCCGAGGCGTTGCCGAGCCCTATGCTGCTGCACTTCGGGAAAGGCTTGTACAAGGTTGCCTGCCTTTCATTTTAAATTGATATCCTAACAACATAAAAAACATTACTTGGGCCATAGAAATCTTTTGTTTAGGAAAAAAAAAACAAAAAACCATATGTAAGAGTTTATAATACTTAGCCGACCACCACTCTTTATTAGTATACTGATATTGACAAATAGGTATAACTTAATTATGATCTACTATGACTCAAATAAACAGTGAAATTCTCCAAAAATTTTAAGTGAGAAAGAGGACAAAATGAGAAAGTGTGACACTGCATGTGTGAAACTCAGAGGTCTTTGCGCTCTAAGCCCATATAGTGATTTCTAAAAATTAAAGGTCAAATTTGGTGCTTGTGTATCTTTTCAACAAATTACATCGAGAATATTAACGATGAAAGATCTATATATCCAGAAGAATCTGTAAGAAATGAAACTTATACTTAAAAAATTATCTATACATAATAAATGGGAGTAACCAATAAGGATATATTTATCATAGCATTCACCCGAAAAGTCAAATGCATATTGTATGTATCAGGATGCAAATCAAATTTTGCTCTAAATCACATTGGAATCCTAAAAACTAAGCACCTATTGATATGCATCAAACTCTACCATATCGTGTCAGTCATAAAATAAGATAGAGATAAATATATTTTTTATTTTCTTAATATATTGGTTGTCATTTTATAGGGATTGTGTGCACAAATATTGATAGAAATTTTGCATGCATGGACAAAGTTTTTAGGCTATTCCATTCAAATTTCAGATTCAGAAATCGGAATCATCGTGATACCAGTTTTAATCAATTAAATAACATTTCACAGCAAAAATCTCCTTAAAATGTCAATATTTCAGGAAATGGCTTGATTTAGTATATGGCTCGACTTTCCATACAAAATGTAATTTTTTACCTATTATGAGAAAAAAGTTCTCTCTTCACAACAATTATAAATGGAGAAGACATGGGGGAGACCAGACACCAAATTGCAAGGCTAAAAAGCTTGTGCTAGAGTTTGAAAAACCCTGACTATGTTGCACTCTCCTGAGCATAAAAGAGTTTGTGGGCCAATCTTATATCATTGAATGGCTCGCCAATTCTCGATTGTCTCCCATGTCTCCAATAGTTTATTGTTGCCCTTTTGCTTTATTGTCATTAATGATTTTCATGTGTGAGTTTAGTGTAAAGAAAGAACTCGTATGGGGCTTGTGTGTTAAATTACTCCTCAGGTCAAAATTTTTGTTAATTAAAACTGCACAACATTGGACACCCATGTGAAAAAGAAAGTAGTGATTTGATACCATGACATAAAAGCATTTTGTTTGATGAAATAAACACTTTGTATTGGGGAATTATGGATGAATTTGTTGCTCGAAAGAAAGTCGGAGATAAATGTGGCGATGACTGGAGAAACCCTCATTTGTAGAAAGTAGAAACCCCTTGCCTTTTTCCATACTAAAAGGGCCTCCGGCGTTTCACGTTACTATATAAGCTTACTACTCAATCGCTAAACTTGCCTTAACATACGGCCTCTTTCTCAACATATCCTTTCTTTCTCCGAGATCTCGAACCTGAGATAACTCCGGCGGGGACCTCCCGCTGGGCGAGGCTTCTGAACGGAACGGAAGGAGGAGTAAATAACCAACTTAAATCCTTTTATCTCACCATCCTAATCTAACTTCTTCGTTGATGTTTGGCCATGTAGTGGGGAGGGCCGTTTTAAGTATAACTTCTTCGTTGATGTTTGGCCATGTTCTATCTATGGATCGATGTGCTTTTCCGAGTGTGTTTGGTGTCATTTCATGCTTTTAACTGCAAAGATAGTAAAGAACTAAATAATAACATGACACTGTCGAAAGAGGAGGTTTCGGATCGAGGGCAAGATGAGAGGGCCACGTCTTCGAGGATAGCTGCGGGAGGTGCGGATGGAAGAGAGAAATGGCAGACCCCGAGGGCATTTGCTAGACTTCCACAAAGCAACTCACAGCTCTCCGTGCTGTATATGGCAGAGGCGATGAGTCGTAGCATTTGTGGTCGTTGAAAAAGAATGCCACCTTCCCAAGAAGGAATCGAGGGTGGTGGGTGGAATCCCACAAGATACCATCTTGGTTTCACCTTGCTTTTCCAGTCCTCTGCCTTCAAGTCGTAGCTTCATACTTTGCATAAAGTCAAACTAATGCAAAACATTTGAAAATAAAAGGGGGAACAGAAAGATTCATATTGAATTGAATCAAGTTAGTCTCACACTTTAATTGCAGCACAATTCATTGTCAAAGAAGATTTTCAATCTCTGCCCAAGGCAGATTTTCTTCTTTTACGAAGTTCCCCACCATCAGATCCAGCATCGAATCATTGGAGCTAGCTCGGTGTAGCCATCATATGTGGCACACATTCATGCAAAAATATGCACTTACAAAGCCTTGCTACGTGTGTCTTTTCCTTTTTAAGATATCGACCAACGTGATTGAACCAGCATTGGCCGGACTTCGAAATCCTGAAATGGTAGAGTTAATTTATACGTATTCTAGTTCCTTTATGAGTCACCAAAAGATAACCTCTACCATCCATGGATTGGATTTGGATCCAAACTACTTTAGATCAGTTGGGTATGGGAACAAAAATTTGACGCAAATAGAAATTAACGAATGGATCGATTCGAAAAATTTAAACGACCAGATCCGATTCAAAATTGGTTTTTACCCAAGTGTACAATCGGATACGCGCCTTTATTCTAATGCGCCCTATTAACTTAGTTAACAAATGCTTGACGGGATTTGGATCTATCCGACCTACCATCAATGAGTGGTGTGGGATCAAATTCGATCGAGGCTTTAGGAATCGGATTAGGAGATGGTCTTTTTCTTCATCAGGATTCAGTAGGGATCAAACTATAATTTCAAAATTTTAACAACAGCAACAATATAAAATTTCAAATCTTTTTTGTATTGGTTTGATTCAATTCAATATGAATCTTTCTGTTCTCTCTTTTATTTTCAAATGTTTTGCATTAGTTTGACTTTTGCAAAGTATGAAGCTACGACTTGAAGGCAGAGGACTGGAAAAGCAAGGTGAAACCAAAACGGTATCTTGTGGGATTCCACCCACCACCATCGATTCCTTCTTGGGAACGTGGCATTCTTTTTCAACAACCACAAATGCTACGACACATCTCCTCTGCCATATACAGCACAGAGAGCTGTGAGTTGCTTTGTGGAAGTCTAGCAAGTGACTTCGAGGTCTGCCATTTCTCTCTTCCATCCACACCTCCCGCAGCTATCCTCGAAGACGAGGCCCTCTCATCTTCTTCATCCATTTCACAAACAAACAAGTACTCCCCACCTCTCACTCCTGGTTTCTTCTTTTTCTGGTGGATGTTGTCTATTCTCGGATATTTCTGAAATTATAGTTCGATCCCTACTGAATCCTGATGAAGAAAAAGACCATCTCCTAATCTGATTCCTAAAGCCTCGATCGAATTTGATCCCACACCACTCATTGATGGTAGGTCGGATAGATCCAAATCCCGTCATGCATTTGATAACTAAGTTAATAGGGCACATTAGAATAAAGGTGCGTATCCGATTGTACACTTGGGTAAAAACCAATTTTGATTCGGATCTGGTCGTTTAAATTTTTCGAATCGATCCATTCATTAATTTCTATTTGCGTCAAATTTTTGTTCCCATACCCAACTGATCTAAAGTAGTTTGGATCCAAATCCAATCCATGGATGGTAGAGGTTATCTTTTGGTGACTCATAAAGGAACTAGAATACGTTTAAATTAACTCTACCATTTCAAGATTTCGAAGTCCGGCCAATGCTGGTTCAATCACGTTGGTCGATATCTTAAAAAGGAAAAGACACACTTAGCAAGGCTTTCTAAGCGCATGCTTTCGCATTAATGCGTGCCACATATGATTGCGACACCGAGCTAGCTAGTGCCGCCCTCACCATTTTCAGAATTGAACTCAAGTGGGTCTTGGAAGATCGTGATCATGCCGCCAACTCCGTCCATAAGTACTTTTTGCCAAGTTATGATGTCGTTCGAGCTTGATATTGTATTTTTTAGTCGAGTTCAAGCTTGTTCTACCAAGATCGACTTGAGTATACAAATAAAATCTCAAGTGACTTAAAAGTTTGATTGCTCGGATGGATGTGTCGGCTAAACCAAAGTAAATGCCAAATTGAAACGCTACCCTTACCTTACTAGAGTTACGGCAGTCACTCTTTTGCAGATAAATGTGTTTATGAAGTTATTTTATTACATTTTTTCTGTCTTTAAGATTTCTTATGGGTGATAAGTAAGAATTTTTCATTTCCGAAGTCGGACTATAATTTTAAAATTTTGATAGGGGCCTAAACAAACTTTTTAAATTTTTTTTTATATAGGTTTGGAATTCTAAAAATTTACATACGAATTTTGAATTCTTAAAAGCCAATTTTAATGATATAATGGAATTAAAATTGAGAATTTTTACGTCATCTAATTTCTTCCTTGAAACTAAGACATCGGAGACAGTGTCAGCTAAACTCATATTCCACTTCAATCACCTGAGATTGATTTTAAGGGGACTATTTTTCATCAGATATAATTATATTGTATAAAAAAAAAAAAAGTATCTAAACATAAATTTGGCTATAAAGTAGGTGTTGCCTGTAATTTTCTTTTCTTTCTTTCCCTCTTAAATTTTCGCTTTGTTTGGTTGGAGGGAAAGGGAGGGAAAGGAAGGGATGGAAAGGGAGGGAAAGGAAAGGGAAGGGAAGAGAAAGGGAAGGGAAAGGAATGGAATGGAAAGGAATGGAAAGAGTTCATTAAAAATGTTGTTTGGATAGAAAGGGAAGGGAAAGGAATGGAATGAAAAAAAAGACTAAATAACACTTGGATTTAGAAATGAGAGAAAGAAAAGGAGGGGTAGTGTGGGAATAAAAAAGTCTTTCACTTAACTTTCTTTCCTTTCCTTCCCAATCCGTCCGATTTGGGAGGGAAGGGATTTATACTAAACAATCCCTCCCTTTTCTTTCCTTTCCCTCCCCTTGCAACAAAACACGTTTTGCGTCTTCCCCTCCCTTTCCCTCCTTTTTAATTAGCCAACCAAACAAAGGAGAGATTGCTCAATCCCTCCCTTTCCCTTCTACCAAACAGGCCGTTAATGCTGGCGATATTGAATATCGGAGGATTGAGAGACCGTAACCAACGGTCTTGGTGAGTCCCGTAGCTCAGAGCGGGTCCCCGCCAAGGCGTGTGTGGCTGCCGGAAGCCGGAAGGATTCTCGGTCGTGATTTTTCCGGTGATAAGGCAGAAGGACGAAGTAAGCAGGAAAGATAGATAAACGGTAGGTGGGATTCTCGGTCGCCACATTAGGGTTCGAAGTGTAAATAAGAAGCAAAAAAATATCATATGCCATTTTTACATTTAGCCTCAAAACAAATCAATTACGACTTACTGCACATGTGGTGCTGACTTTAACATTAGATTTAGAAACTAAGTTGAAACGGAGATCTGCCATTAACTAGAAATATAGTAACAAAGGGCTCAAAGAACAAATACCATTGAAACACCCACAGCCATCTATGGTCAACTCAAAACATAATCAAGCAAAAAAATTAAAAAGAAAGTTTAGATTGAAAGGCGATAGTGTAAAAAATGAACCAAAAAAGAACTACTTGATCAATAGTAGTTAAGGGCAGCTGATATTTCGACCTATATAGATTGTTCCTGATGCATCATGATCAACAAGCATACATGTTATATCGATAGTTTATAGAGGCTACTATTGATGTTGTCACTGCAATTGCCTTTCGCTGGAGACAGGTGAAATTCACATTGTTTCACATAAAATGAATTCTCATAGCTCATTCACGGCCAGCATTTGCTTGTGCCTTCGTTTATGGAGTGCAGCCGGGTTGCTGCGTGCCCCTGCTAGTCATTTTCACAGCTACTGTTGAGCTGTAGAGTTTTATCTGATTCTTTTCCAAGTGATCTGCAAGGGAAGGTGATGTCGAAGGTGCTGGTGAGATGTTGGTGAATAGTTCAACTATTACAACTCGAAGCCTTCTTCTAACCCCAACCCCTTGTTTCTCTCTACCCTCAATCAATACACCGAATAATGTATATCCTTTTGGACTTTTAGGGTCCATTATTTTCTGATATTTCCAAAAATAGATGCTATTGTTATCATATTTTTCCCACCTCATCTTCTTTCTGGAATATCTCTGAAAAGTGGTTGTTACCGGTTTCCTGCAGCCCTTTTTCCTTTCCCTGTCTGCAGAAAGGTGTTCAACGAGTCTAAGCCTTCATGATGAATGGCCATTTATGAAATTTTTAATTGAGACCTAGAAGTGTTGACGATTAATTTTTATGATTTTTGGGTCCAACTACACCTTGACCTTGGTGAAAGTAAACCCATGGTGCATTACCCATTTGTTGTTCTTAGTAGATTACAGACACTGATTGGTGAAGCTGCCAAAAAATCATACAAGTTGGCATTTAAACATAATATCTACAGAATAAACACTATCGAATCCATGCAAATTGTTGATTTCGATAAAGACCTGCCACAAATAAGAGATGAAACGAGCTAAAATGAGGGTAAGACAGCAAAGTATAGAAGGTAAGATCTAAGATGTGTAACAAACCATGTGTCTTTGTTCATACTCTTTCTGGCCGCACCTTGCGTGATGGCCTGCAGCCTTTATCTCGATGGACCTACCACCTAAGCTGATTTACAATTATTAATGGAATTCTATTAGGAAGCATGGTTGGGGGTCCCTCTGGCCTCATTTGCCCTCTTTAGAGAGAAACTCTCCAGACGTTACAAACAAAGAAGAAAACACAAGAAGATGATGTTGAGGAGGGCCATGAGATTCCAAGAAAGATGACAATTCCAACTCGAGATTCACTCGATCCCTTCACACGTGCGTTCGGGAAGGAGATGGCGGTGTGGTGTCTGGAAAAGGTGGGAAAATAGAAACGACCATAGAAAGACTCCTCCATTTCCATTACCCTGTTGGTGTGAAAGTGATATACAACCCAACCATTTTCACAAGGGACAGCTCGAATGGACCAAAGCTTCTTTAGCTTTATGTTTCCATTTTCCCGTGAAAGTGAAATCACACTTTTGTGTTTGAGAAGATTCAGACACCCCGGACTGCCGGCTTTCCACGTGTTCAGGGCAGTGTTGGAAGATTCAGTTTCCTAGAGGCCTAAGTTATTTTCCTACGAAAGTTTTACCCATAGGGCGTCTATCTTCTTGCACACTTTCCTTGACTTACGATTCCAAACTTTCTATGCATCTCCGATGCACAAACAAGGAAAGGAAAATCACACAATTTTTTATTGCCCAAGTGAAGGCCGAAGCCTGACCGCTTCTCAGATCCCTCAGAGTCCAGGGTTGTACGACACAATTTTTGAATAAACAACAAGCAAAGTCAAGTTGAAACCGAATTTTCTCATCACCGGGAATTTTGAACGAGGAAAATGAATCTGAGGAAAAAGAATGCACTCTCACTCTCGTACTGGGGAGAGTCAGAGAGAAGGGAATTGAACAAACATGCCCTTGTTTAGGTTCTTTTTCATAACAATAAGAAACTGAAAGGTTAGGGTTTTGCCATTTCACTGCAATCAATGTTGTCACTGCAATTGCCTTTCGTTGTATCACATGTATGTGATCACTCTCACTCTCACCATTCCTTATCTAACTTCTTCGTTGATGTTTGGCCATGTTCTATCTATGGATCGAGGTGCTTTTCCGAGTGTGCTTTGTTTCATTTCATGCATTTAACTGCAAAGATAGTAAAGAACTAAATAATGAAACATCTAAAAGAGCACGACACTTAAAAAAGGCTAATACTACAAGAAAAAGAAGAGCTCACATTGTGATGAATATCTGAATTTAAATGTCGTTCCGTTAACATGACACTGTCGAAAGAGGTTTGGGATCGAGGACAGTTGGTTGGTAGAGCCCAGCACAAGGTCACTTCTTTAGTGTTAATCTAACAGACAGAAAGCATTCCTTTGTTGGATTTGTTTTATTTGATCTATTCTCACAATACTTAATTCTAATGAATAGTAGAGTCTCGAAAGAACAAACAATGCAATGAGATTTGATGGCAGATAAATAAATCCTTTCTTTTGATTTCACTGGTTATGGCTTTGTACTTCATTCAAACAATTATTTTGGTGGACCTTATGAGGGCATTTGGTACCAGGAACGTGTGTTCTAAAAAATGAATGTGACATCATGTAACACTGCATGTGGAACACATTCATAGACCTTGTGTTCAAGAAAACACAACATTGCTATTTTAAGAGTAGTTTTTGATATATTTTGAGCTGTTCATACATCCGTCAATTTGGGTGTCATGATCCTACTATTTATCATCGTAAATAAGAGTAGCACTCATGAAAATTGAATTGATAATACTCTTTCCACACAACTGACTATACTCTTTATTTAAAAGTGTTTGTATAGAGAGTTGACAATATAAAGTTATTGCAGCTATCAACGCAGGTTAGTCTGAACCGTAACGATTAAATTGTCTTGGTGATGGAAAAGTGAATGATGAACTTGATGACCTGAAAAAAGGAAGCCCACATTAACACACGCAGGTTATTCTTTACTATCTTTGCAGTTAAAAGTGTTGGGTTGGGTACAGCCTCAATGGACCCGACCCGATCCGACCCATCTCTTAAGTGACGGGCGGAGGAAAGGAAGGGCACCATCGGGTGCCCTAGCTCTCACGCATCTCTCTCTCTCGTTGATTCCTTTGAAGCAAAACAAGGGAAGGGCTTCCCTTGGTGGCTTGCATACGGCAAGAAGAGAAGGAAGAGCAGAAGGAGAAGAGGATAAGGAGAAGAAGAAGGCAAGGAAGAGAAGAAGGAGGATCGCAGTAAGGTTGCGTGTGTGATCGGCACACCAAGAAGAAAGAGGAAAGACAAAGAAGAAAGAGAAAATGAAGGGAGTCTTCATTGGGTGATTTCTTTCTTGAATCTTTGGGGCTCTTTCTTTCATTCGCATAAGAGAGTGTTATTGTTCTCTTGAGTTCACTGTTTTTCTTAAAACAGTAGGGATGTTATTGCTCGTGTATTTGGCTCCCTTTCTTGATATATAGAAAGTCTCTCTTGCCCGTGGTTTTTTACCCTATTATTGGTGTTTTTCCACGTAAATTGGTGTCTCTAGTTTTCTGCATTTTTAGCATATATCTTGGCGTATATTGCTGCAATATTGGTGTTGAAAACTCGATCTTATGCTCGCAGCCCTGTGATTCTGATTTTCAGCGGTTTTGTGCATGTTCGACTATTAAATTAGTTGGTTTGAGCTGATTATTGTTGCTTAAGCATTCCTTTTGGGGGATACGACTATAACAAAGTGGTATCAGAGACAGGTTAGCGCCAGGTTGGTTGTGTGCATTCTTATTGAAGGATGGAGTCAACCTCCACTAGGATGGTCTCTCTAAATGAGAATAATTGGACCATATGGAAAGCCAAAATGGAGGATTTGTTATACTGTAAAGATTTGTATGCACCTATTGAAAACCAAAAGCCAACGAATATGATAGATGAGAAATGGAAGTTATTGGACAGAAAAACTATTGGCACCATTAGACAATGGTTAGATGACTGTATTTTTCATTTGATATCCGCAGAGACGAGTGCGAAGTCGTTATGGCAGAAATTGCATGATCTTTACGAGAGAAAAACAGTTGGGAACATGGCTTTCTTGATTAGGCAGTTGGTAAATCTGAATATTAGAGAGGGAAAACCAGTGTCAGAGCATTTGAATGAAGTACAAAACATAATCAATCAGTTGTCGGTCATGAAAATGATATTAGATGATGAGTTACAGGCACTCTTATTGCTCAGTTCTCTTCTCGACAGTTGGGAGACTTTAGTTGTTTCTTTGAGCAACTCCACTCCAGATGGTGTGCTTACCATGAAGCATGTAACCAGCAACATTCTAAACAAAGAAACAAGGAGAAAGTCTCTTGGTGCTACTAGTTTACAGGTGCTAGTGATGAGAGACAGGGGCATACAGAAGAACCGTAACAAATGGCATGACAGATCAAACTCTAGGTCCAAATCAAGACCCAAGATAACAGGTAAATGCTTTCATTGTGGTATTCCAGGGCACAAGAAGATTGATTGTAGAAAATGGAAAGAAGAAAAATGACAGAAAAAGAAGAGTCAAGAGAATGTGAAGCCAAAAGAGTACACTGCAGTTGCTTCAGATGATGATGTAGTGTTATTTTTATCCGAAGAAAATGATTGTCTTACAGTTCAAAATGGTGATTCTACATGGATTTTAGATACAGGGGCATCATATCATGCCACACCATGTAGAGAGTTATTCTTATCCTACAGAGCAGGTGATTTTGGAGTAGTTCACATGGGCAACAGTGACACTTCGAAGATTGTTGGGATATGAGATGTTTGCATTCAGACGAGCACAAGATGCAAATTGACTTTGAGAAATGTGAGACATGTTCCAAACCTGAGAATGAATTTGATTTCTGCAGGAAGACTAAGTGAAGATGGATATTGTACTTCGTTTAGTCAGACAGGTTGGAAACTTACCAAGGGGGCACTATTGTTGGCTAGAGGTGACATATTTGGCTCTTTGTATGGGATGAAGTCTCGAATCAGTAGTGTGGATGTCAATGCAGTTACTGGTGGTACTTCATCAGATTTGTGGCATAAGAGGTTAGGTCACATGAGTCAAAGAGAAATAGACTTGTTCACCAAGAAGAATTTGTTACCAAAGGCAGATGGTGCACAAATATCTCCATGTGATTATTGTTTGGTTGGTAAGTTACATCGAGTCATTTTTCAGAAAAAGCGCTCTTCAAAAACTAAACATGTATTAGATTTAGTTTATTCAGATGTATGTGGACCTATAAATGTGACATCTAAAGGTGGAGCATCCTATTTTGTTACATTTATTGATAATGCATCTAGGAAGGTGTGGGCCTTTACAATGAAAAGCAAAAGTGAAGTAAGTAGTATCTTTATAACTTTTCATGCAACGGTTGAGCGCGAGACTGGTAAGAAGATGAAGAGACTGTGTACAGATAATAGTGGTGAGTACATAGCATATTTTTTACGTGATTATTGTCTAAAGCATGGTATTAGACATGAAAAGACATTTCCTTATACTCCACAGCATAATGGAGTTGCAAAAAGGATAAATAGAACTATAATTGAGAGAGTTAGAAGTTTGTTATCTAGCTCTAAGTTGCCAAAATATTTTTGGGCAGAGGCAATGCGTACTACAGTTTATTTAATAAACAGGTCTCCTTCAGTGCCTCTAGATGGAGATATTCCACAGAGAGTTTGGTTAGGTGAAAAGTTAAGTATGATCACCTCAAAGTTTTTGGTTGCAAAGCGTTTATGCATGTACCAAAAGAACATAGAACCAAACTAGATGATAAAGCTATTCCTCTAATATTTCTTGGTTATGCAGATGATGAATTTGGTTACAGGTTATGGGATCCAAAGAATGACAAAATCTATAGGAGTCGTGATGTTGTCTTCAGAGAGGATCAGACTATTGAAGATGTCATAGGAGACATGAAGTCAGGTGTGAATGCTAGTGGTGTTCATGAGCCAACCTATGCAGAATCTGAAGAATTTTCGTCTGAGCATAGTGAGACTCATGAAGATGTAGAGGAAGAGGAAAGAGAGGCAGATGAGCAGCATACAGATGGCAGCCCTATGGAGACTCAAACTGAACATGAGCATGAGTTGGAGGGGGAGCTTCCTCCTCATTGAGAACCAATTGAGGAGCAATTGGAAAGAGGTAAAAGAACACATATACCATCTACTAGATATTCTACTGATGAATATATTATGTTTACAGAAAGTGGAGAGCCAGAATGCTATGCAGAGGTGCTAGATGATGTGCATAAAGATGAATGGATTAAAGCTATACAGGAAGAGATGAATTCTTTGTATAAGAATCACACTTTTGATTTGATGGAACTACAAAAAGGTAAGAAAGTGTTGCAGAACAAGTGGGTCTACAAGTTTAAAAATGAAGGTCAAGGAAAGTTGAGATACAAAGCCCGGTTAGTGGTGAAAGGTTTCAAACAGGAAAAAGGTATTGATTTTGATAAAATTTTTTCTCCTATTGCTAAAATGTCATCTATCAGGGTAATACTTGGTTTAGTGGCATGTCTAGACTTTCAGTTAGAGCAGTTAGATGTAAAAACTGATTTTCTTCATGGAGATCTAGATGAAGAAATCTACATGACACAACCAGAAAGTTTTGTGGTTGCCAGGAAGAAACACATGGTTCGTAAGTTGAAGAAGAGCTTGTATGGACTTAAACAAGCACCTAGACAGTGGTACAAGAAATTTGATGCATTTATGATGAATCAAAAGTATTGCAGGTCAGTCGTGGATCATTGTGTCTATATCAAAGAGTTCTCATCAGGTAACTTCATTATCTTGTTGTTATATGTAGATGACATGCTTATTGTTGGATAGGACTATCAATTGATTAACCAATTGAAGAAGGACATGGGCAAGTTCTTTGATATGAAAGACTTGGGGCCAGCACAACAATTGTTAGGCATGAGGATTGTTCGTGATAGGAAGACCAAGATGTTGTGGTTATCACAAAAGAAATACATTGAGAAGGTGCTTAGTAAGTTCAGCATGAAAGATGCCAAAACTATAAATACACTTTTAGCAGCACATTTTAAATTGGGAAATGAGCAATGTCCATCCTCAGCAGATGAGAAAGAAAGAATGGAGAATGTTCCATATGCCTCCACAGTAGGGAGTCTCATGTATGCTATGGTTTGCACCCGCCCATACTTGGCTTATGCAGTTGGTGTAGTTAGTAGGTTCTTGTCAAATCCAGGCAAGGAGCATTGGGCAACAGTGAAGTGGATCCTAAGGTATCTGAAAATTACTTACAATTACTGTTTATGTTTTGGTGAATCTAACCCAGAGATACAAGGATTTGTTGATGCAGACAGGGCAGGTGATTTGAACTCTAGGAAGTCTCTTTCTGGTTATGTTTTTACTTTTGTAGGGGGGGTTGTATCATGGCAGTCTAGATTGCAAAAGTGTGTTGCTCTTTTCACTACAGAGGCAGAATATATTGCAGCAACTGAAGCTTGTAAATAGTTGTAGTGGATGAAGAGTTTTCTTCATGATATAGACCTTAGTCAGAAGACCTATGTGTTGCATTGTGATAGCCAAAGTGTTATACACTTGGCAAAGAATTCAGCGTTCCACTCAAGGACCAAGCACATTGATGTCAGATATCATTGGATTCGTGATGTGCTTGAGCAAAAACTGATTCAGTTAGAGAAGATACAGACAGAGAAGAATCCTGCAGATATGATGACGAAGTCTCTACCTAAGGAGAAACATGACATGTGTAGAGACTTAGTTGGGATGACTGCCTTTAAGGCAGTGTATTAATTTTATTCATTTTGCAGGTATGATCCCTCTCTTGAGGCTGGAGGTTGAGTTTGTTGGGTTGGGTCCGGCCTCAATGGACCCGACCCGATCCGACCCGTCTCTTAAGTGACGGGTGGAGAAAAGGAAGGGCACCATCGGGTGCCCTAGCTCTCATGCATCTCTCTCTCTCTCTCTCTCTCGTTGATTCCTTTGAAGCAAAAGAAGGGAAGGGCTTCCCTTGGTGGCTTGCATACGGCAAGAAGAGAAGGAAGAGCAGAAGGAGAAGAAGAGAAGGAGAAGAAGAAGGCAAGGAAGAGAAGAAGGAGGATCGCAGCAAGGTTGCGCGTGTGATCGGCACGCCAAGAAGAAAGAGAAAATGAAGGGAGTCTTCATTGGGTGATTTTTTTCTTGAATCTTTGGGGCTCTTTCTTTCATTCACATAAGAGAGTGTTATTGTTCTCTTGAGTTCACTGTTTTTCTTAAAACAGTAGGGATGTTATTGCTCGTGTATTTGGCTCCCTTTTTTTATATATAGAAAGTCTCTCTTGCCCGTGGTTTTTTACCCTATTATTGGGGGTTTTTCCACGTAAATTGGTGTCTCTATTTTTCTGCATTTTTAGCATATATCTTGGCGTATATTGCTGCAATATTGGTGTTGGAAACTCGATCTTATGCTCGCTGCCCTGTGATTCCAATTTTCAGTGGTTTTGTGCATGTTCGACTATTAAATTAGTTGGTTTGGGCTGATTATTGTTGCTTAAGCAATCCTTTTGGGGGATACTTCTATAACAAAAAGCATGAAATGAAACAGATCACACTCGGAAAAGCACCTCGATCCATAGATAGAACATGGCCAAACATCAACCAAGAAGCAAAAACATTGAAGTAAAAGAGGACGATGCAGAGAAACACGGCACGTTTTCCAAATGAAAGTAACGATAATAGTAAAGAAGACGCAGTGGACGCCCGTATTTTCAAAAGGTTGTGAACCACTTGACACCCTTCCCTGAAAGTTACTCTCAACTAACGCCGTTTTGGGTACGACAAACAACCCTCACAAACCAAGTTTTAGAATCGGATATAAAAAACCAAGTTTTATATAATCTAACTTGATCAAAGGTCTAACTTGATCAAATATAGATGTCGGATTTCTGTTTAGGAACTATAATTTGATTTAGACGTCCAATCGAACAACATTTTGATGTTGAATTTGAATTATGAGCCCACAAACTATAATTTCATTTAGACGTCCAACCAAACAACATTTTGATGTTGAATTTCCGTCTCACTCCGAGGAAACCCTCACTCCCACCTACTTTCCGTTTCACTCCAAGAAAACCCTCGCTCCCTCTCGATCAACTGCCCATACCTAAATTCAAGGGGCAACCTAAATGTCAAATCTAGGCGCACTTCCTAAGACAAGGGAGAAGACAATGGCATTGGATTTACAAACTAAGTTGAAACGGAGATCTGCCATTAACTAGAAATATAGTAACAAAGGCCTCAAAGAACAAATACCATTGAAACACCCACGGCCATCTATGGTCAACTCAAAACATAATCAAGCAAAAAAATTGGTTAAGAGAGTATTAGATTAGCACAATATTGTGAAAAACAGTATTGGCGCCATGTCAATTTGCTCGCCAGTATGGCGTATCAGCCAATATGTACGGTTCTTATTGCTGTAATTTTTATGAATTCAAAAAATTATTTAGAATATTCTAAGTTAACTATTTTATAAATAAAAAGAAGGACCTGTATCAACCATGTGGTTCTATGAGCCAGGGGTCTCTACTGTTTAGTGTATACGTCAGCCAAAAAACAATAGTACTCATAGAATGAATGAAACTAAGGAGAGAAAGCGTGCCTGAATCTGGTCCTGAGGTTGCTTTATAAGGACTGTCGTTTTATGGAGCACCTTGGGTTGCTGTTGGTCTGTCACAGGTTCCTCCAGCAAATGCCCGACTCTGCATGTACCTGGGATAACTCCGGCTGGGATCCACCAAGAATTAGAGGGTAAGATGGTGATGGCAGTGATACTGGTGCAGATGCCTGTGATGGTCACCGTGGTATTGTATTGTATGTTCTATCCATAGAAAGAACATGGCCAAACATCAACGAAGAAGTTATACTTAAAACGGCCCTCCCCACTACATGGCCAAACATCAACGAAGAAGTTAGATAAGGATGGTGAGATAAAAGGATTTAAGTGGGTTATTTACTCCTCCTTCTGTTCCGTTCAGAAGCCTCGCCCAGCCGGAGGTCCCCGCCGGAGTTATCTCAGGTACGAGATCTCTGAGAAATAAAGGATATGTTGAGAAGGTGCCGTTGGAGGGGCCTATTTGTTGGATCCAATAAGATCCGTTCTCTACCAGATCCAGAATATCTGAACGTTTTTATCTGAACTTTTTTACTTGTCCAAATAAAAAAAGAGGCCGTATGTTAAGGCAAGTTTAGCGTTTGATGAGCAAGAAATGTTAATAGATTGGATGGAAAATGGATGCATTTTACCATGTCTGTTCTATTAAATATTAGCATATTTGAATTCTATATTATATCCGAAACCAAATCCTATGTCAAACCGATTTTTAAATTCACAACCAGACCCAATTCTGATTTTTTAAACAGAATCTGAATGTGACTTTTAAGCCATCCGAACCTCATTATGGTATGGCAAAAACCAACTTTAAAGATAGGTGGATATTAGATATAGGATCCTTATTTAAATCCATTCAAATATGAATCTAATCAAACGCTTCTTTGAATCTGACCCAATGTGAATCCAACCGGATGTCACTTTTCAAATATGAACTCCATCTATTTTTTAATTAGATGTTAGATTGTTTTCCATATCTCAACTTTTAAAGCAATTGAGTAGTAAGCTTATATAGTAACGTGAAACGCCGGAGGCCCTTTTAGTATGGAAAAAGGCAACGGGTTTCTACTTTCTACAAGTAAGGGTTTCTCCAGTCATCGCCACATTTATCTCCGACTTTCTTTCGAGCAACAAATTCATCCATAATTCCCCAATACAAAGTGTTTATTTCATCGAACAAAATGCTTTTATGTCATGGTATCAAATCACTACTTTCTTTTTCACATGGGTGTCCAATGTTGTGCAGTTTTAATTAACAAAAATTTTGACCTGAGGAGTAATTTAACACACAAGCCCCATACGAGTTCTTTCTTTACACTAAACTCACACATGAAAATCATTAATGACAATAAAGCAAAAGGGCAACAATAAACTATTGGAGACATGGGAGACAATCGAGAATTGGCGAGCCATTCAACGATATAAGATTGGCCCACAAACTCTTTTATGCTCAGGAGAGCGCAACATAGTAGGGTTTTTCAAACTCTAGCACAAGCTTTTTAGCCTTGCAATTTGGTGAATTTGGTGTCTGGTCTCCCCCATGTCTTCTCCATTTATAATTGTTGTGAAGAGAGAACTTTTTTCTCATAATAGGTAAAAAATTACATTTTGTATGGAAAGTCAAGCCATATACTAAATAAAGCCATTTCCTGAAATATTGACATTTTAAGGAGATTTTTGCTGTGAAATGTTATTTAATTGATTAAAACTGGTATCACGATGATTCCGATTTCTGAATCTGAAATTTGAATGGAATAGCCTAAGAACTTTGTCCATGCATGCAAAATTTCTATCAATATTTGTGCACACAATCCCTATAAAATGACAACTAATATATTAAGAAAATAAAAAAGATATTTATCTCTATCTTATTTTATGACTGACACGATATGGTAGAGTTTGATGCATATCAATAGGTGCTTAGTTTTTAGGATTCCAATGTGATTTAGAGCAAAATTTGATTTGCATCCTGATAGATACAATATGCGTTTGAATTTTCGGGTGAATGCTATGATAAATATATCCTTATTGGTTACTCCCATTTATTATGTATAGATAATTTTTTATGTATAAGTTTCATTTCTTACAGATTCTTCTGGGTATATAGATCTTTCATCGTTAATATTATCGATGTAATTTCTTGAAAAGATATACAAGCACCAAATTTCACCTTTAATTTTTAGAAATCACTATATAGGCTTAGAGCGCAAAGACCTCTGAGTTTCACACATGCACTGTCACACTTTCTCATTTTGTCCTCTTTCTCACTTACACTTTTGGAGAATTTCACTGTTTATTTGAGTCATAGTAGATCATAATTAAGTTATACCTATTTGTCAATATCAGTATACTAATAAAGAGTGGTAGTCGGCTAAATATTATAAACTCTTACATATGGTTTTTTGTTTGTTTTTTTTCTAAACAAAAACTTTCTATGGCCCAAGTAATGTTTTTTATGTTGTTAGGATATCAATTTAAAATGAAAGGCCGGCAACCTTGTACAAGCCTTTCCCGAAGTGCAGCAGCATAGGGCTCGGCGACGCCTCGGCAGCCCTCGGCAGACCATGTACCTCTGTAATTTGCAGTTTCTTATTCATAATATAATGTGCGCATCAATTATTTATGCCACGTTAAGAAGTTTATATTTCATTGCTTTTAAGCAAGATTTATGTACATTGGTTTTCCATGCAAATTCACTAATTTGTTTTCTGATCTTAAATGGAAAGAACGATTGATGACAAGATCCAAACATTAGCTTGACTCATAATTTTTGATGAAAACATTTAATTCCAGCTTCTAATAGCTATTGTTTTGGACATGTTAGCGTAAGAGAGGGTTGGTGAACACAAAAAGGTGACAAAACCAATAATAATAAATAATAAACGTAAGATTGTCTTTCTAACAAAATGGAAGGAGAGAGAAAGAGAGAGATCACATATCAACCATGTGAAATCGTAGATCATGTACCTTTGCAATTCCATAGCTAGTCAAAGGGAATGCATATGAGTAGGTGCTTAGTTCTTTAGGATTCCAAATTCCAATGTGATTTAGAACACAAGTTGATTATGCATTTGACTTTTTGGGCAAATGCTATGATATATATATATATATATCTCGAGTGAGAGAATGTATGTTTGTATGTGCAAACGGTGGCTTATGCTATTCACGTCACCTATATATATATATATATATATTTCCCTTTACTCGCGTCAATAGTCATGGCCATCATCATTCATGAACGTTACTGTTCAATAACTATCATCATCGTCGTCGTCATGTAAGACTATCGTTCTAATTCGGCTATATATTGGAATTTTGGTAGCGTAAGATGCCCATTTATGAGCAAGTTATGGTTTGATTAATTTTGGAGTAGTAATCGACAAAGAAGAAGTAAAGCTGGTTCCCAATTGTAAGATGAATAACATCGATAAGCAATTAAGGAGATCTCGGTTTGAAACTCGGTAACATAATTTAAAAGCAGCCTGAATATGGCACCCGTTCCTTCTTTACTTAACGCGTAATACACATATGTGCAGTGCACAAAAAAAAGTTTATGCACTGAAGTATGTAGTGACCAGAACACCTCTGGGCTCTGGCCAGTAAAAAGGGAAACTTCCTATAAAGACAAAAGGAAGTATTGAAAAAGATAAAAAGTCCCAAGAAGATATTTCCTTTTCAAAAAATTCTCAAAATAGCTCAACTCCCTCTTTTCTTAGTGCACATCTGTTGCATGCACGACATTGGTGCATGCAACTGGATTTTGGGGATGAGGTTTTGCGTATATATATGTATGCGGACAAGCTCCGCGTAATAATATATAATTTTAATAATAATATATAATTATGCGGACGAGTTCCGGGTCTCAAACAAGGACCATATTAGAATTAAAATATCTGATAAACATGAGTCGAAAAGCCAGCCAACATTTTTTTTCAGTTTGATAAGGTATTTATAATAATAAAAATAATGACTTATGTAACATTAAAAAAATAATTTTTATTTTAATTTTTATTTCTATGAATAATCGAATTTTTATTTCTATGAATAATCGACAAGGTTTTCATGAACTGCCAGCCACAGACAGTTGTCCATCAGCTTATGATCGCTTCACACAAACGGTGGCCGATGTGTCCGACATGACGTTTCGACATATCTCCATCATCAATTTTGTATTGTTAAAAACCATGGTAGAAAGTGCATTTTGTGACCATTAATTGGTTATATACGGTTTTAAATGATTTAATACATCTTTGACAATGATTTTTAACCATATATAATTAAAAAATAAGGCTGATTTCAATTCAATTCAATTTTTCATCAGCTCTTTACTCCTTCAAATAACACACTTGTAATTTTAACCATCTAACAACTACCCAAAGTTTTGATAAACTTTTATATTTATATATTTGAGTGTCATGCCGATATTTTAGTATGGAAAAAGGAGCCTCGCCCCGCGAATTCCCGTCAGAGTGCCGGAGATCCCCCGGAAGGTACGATATATCATGGTCTACACTATATGCTACTGTTTCTGATTTTGTTGTTTATTTAGGCAATCTAGACAAAAGAATATCGTACATCACCAAAAGAAAGAAGGTTCAGGTACTGGCTATTTCTATTGACACTGCATGCACATAACGGAGGCTTAGATTCATAAAGTAGCAAGGGTTTGATCTACCAGTTTATCAATTCATGCATGTAGGATATTGTCTAATAGAGAGCGCTAGTACGAGACAAAAGAGCAGACAGTAGAATCTGCCTCCTTATTGGGGCTGATGATCGTATGGAAACAGGCTTTAGAATCTTGATCAAAGGCTTGTCGACAGCCCGAATTCTTACCGGTTTTTGCTCTTTCAACTGGCACCTGGCTGGAGCCTCCTCCGGAATTAATGTCACCTATGGAAGGCAAGGCAGAAACAAGAAAGAAGCAAAAGAACAAAAGAGGGTGAGAGGGGTTCTGTTGAGGCTGCTGAAATATGAAAACAGATTCTGTCAGCGTGCGTAGTTGGCACACTGCCGGCACAGATCAAAGGCTTATCAAAATCCTTAGTTCTTACTGCTTTTAGCCTTCTGATCCGATGGAGGCGAGCCTCTTCCCGAGTCTCCTCTTGAAGTGGCTGCTGTGGAAGACAGTCACTACGCAGGAGGAATAAGGAAGAAGCAACGTTGAAACATCGACGAGGGCATTTACACAAATGTAATTTGTCTGCACACATATACACGCAGAAACGAGAGACAGAGAGAGAGAGCACCATTGTCTGCCTGGTGCTCGGGACATCGGAACAAAATCTTATTTTCTTAGTTTTGCCCAACGTAGAGAAAAAAAAAAAAAAGAGGTTAGAAACTATGAAAACCTGACGGCGAATTCACAAACGCTGCATGTTTTTATCTTACCCCATATTTCTTTTCACATGATATACCTCAATAATTATGTAGTAAGGTTGTTTGTTCACCTAAGCTCTCTCTCTCTCTCTCTCTCTCTCTCTCTCTCTCTTGTCTGTCTTGATATGAAAAATGAAGGGCTCTGAACCTCTTCTTTCTATCGTTGCCTTGACATAAAATCAGGAGCTCGAATCACGTGAAAACTTGATTGTGAAAGCTTACTAGAAACTTTCATTGTTGGGGCTTTTTAGGGCTCGTAACTAGGGAAAATGACTACCATTCATAGTTTTCTTAAGAGCCATATTTTGCATGTAAGATGGTCAAATATATGTTTCAATGTCAATTCCTATTAACTTGACAAATTGAAAACTTGGCTGCAAGAAAATTTTTTCTCACATTAACTTCTATCACTAGCGGTATAGATCCAGAAAATCTTTTTTTTTTAAAAAAAAAAAAGCAAATGCATGATCGCTTGAGATTGGCAACATTTGTGGAGGAAAATGAATTTCAATAGCCAGAAAATGGAAATTAATTAAGCGAAAATAGGTGACAACCTATCATCTAAGTATAAAAATTGCCTAAAAAAAATACAAAAGAAAGCATATATATATATATATATATATATATATATATATATAAAGAGAGAGAGAGTGAGAGAGAGAGAGAGAACTTGACGACAGAAATGAAGTGAACATCACTCTGGAGTGAGCAGCAAACGGATGAGAAAATGAATCACAATATATATATATATATATATATATAGAGGGAGAGAGAGAGAGAGAGAGAGAGAGAACTTGACGACAGGAGTGAACGGTGAACCGAACATTACTCTCGAGCGAGCAGCAAACGGATGAGAAAATGAATCACAACCATCCGATCAGCCCAGACATTATATTGTCTGGAGGCATCGGAAACACTTTCACAGATGAATAGATTCCGATCCGAAGACATGGGTACCCTACCTAAAGGACACCACACCAGGGTTTTCTAAGGTTAATCATACAAACATGGGAAAGGCTGGTGTGGCATTTGGTGGAAATAATTTCTCACCTTAGTACTAGTGGTGGAGCTAAAAACTTTTGGCAGAAGGGCGCTCTAAGTTTAAATTTTAAATTTTAGGGAACACTCGTATGTAAAAAACTGAAAATTAATGAACTTTGTATATGTAAATAAGGTAACATTTGTGGGTATGCTCACACCATCTACAACGTAGCTCCTCAAAAAAATCTCCAACTCAACTGAGAAATCTATATCATGTGAAAAGCTGGGTACAGACAAATGAAAATAGCTAAAGACGGACTCTCCAAGTGTAAATAAGAAGCAAAGAAATATCATATGCCATTTTTACGTTTAGCTTCAGAACGAGTCAACTATGACGTTCTTCAAATGTGGTGTTGACTTCAAACATTCGATTTACAAACTAAGTTGAAACGGCAATCTGCCATTATTTAGAAATAGTAGGAAAGGCCACAAAGAACAAATAAATCATTGAACCACCCATGACTCGTGAGCCATCTATGGTCAACTCAAAACATAATTAAGCAAAAACATTAGTTAACTGAGTATTAGATTAGTGCAATGTTGTGAAAAGCAGTATTGGCGCCATGTCAATTTGCTCGCCAATATGGCGTAGCAGCCAATATGTGTCGGTTCTTGTTGCTGTAATTTTTATGAATTCAAAATTTATTTAGAATATTCTAAATTAACTGTTTTATAAATAAAAAGAAGGACCTCTATCAATCATGTGGCTCTATGTGCCAGGGCCTGTACTGTATACGTCGGCCAAAGCACAATAATACTAAGCGATCTTGATGACATAGAATAAATGAAACTAAGGTACAAAAAGTACATGTTGGTGTAATTACTTTGTCACCAAGCTTCTGACTCTCCCTCACCGGAGGCTGCAAATATCATGAAACAAGATCAATCGATCCCTATGGAAATTATTCCCAAGTGATTACAAAGAAAACAAAAGTTTTAACTATCCGGCAGTATTTGTCTAGAGATGTACAATACACCATAATCGAGCTTCATGACGCATTTATTGTCACACAAAAGAATGAAACAATAACCCAATATAAAGCGTCTTTAACAGGTAGGGCATGTGGCACATTTACGTCTATTTTTTACTTAGTTCAAGCTTATTTTAGACGCTTTCTTGGAGGGATTAGCCAAAGTCTCAGTTCAGATTTTCTTGATTATAACCATCCCAGCTTTGGCTGCAGCTACCAGATAGGACCTTGCTTTTAAACTGAACTTACTTCTGCGAAGTTAAACTGTCTATTATTATGGAAAAAGTGACGGTGTTGTTCTTTTTTATTATACATAAAAAATGTAAAAGATAAACTTTAACTTGTCAACATATTATTATCAAACCGAGAATCTTTTTTAGGGATTATTTGCAGAACTGAGGCTTGCATCAGAAAACATAGAAACTACATTCTCATATTTAAAATTACCGCCAAAAGGTAAACCCTTGAATGCAGTTTATTTATTTAATTTTATCGTCAAAGAATGTAAATATTGATCACCATAGTAGCACCAGACATTAACTAAAGGAATTACGCTACGCTTCAGTAACTACTATATCTTTAAGCACATTCTCTTATCGGATCCTGCATAGAAGTAATTAGCTATTTAGGAATTGGGGGCAGTAACATTCTGGCAACACGCCTGCCCCATGTCAAGAGAAGAGAAGGGAAAGAAAACGAAGAAACCAATACCTAGTTACCTATAAAAGTGACAAAACTCTTAGAATCGAGAAAAAGGGACGTACCAGGAATGGTTCTTCTCAAATATGGGTGACACCATGTTCGGGCTCATAGAGGATGACAACTAGCGCTTTAGCTAATGTCTTGTACTATAGAGATAATTAATGTTACATCTTTTTTCGTTAAAATTAAATAAATAAACTGCATTTAAGGGCATCCCTTGTGGCGGTAGTCCTCAAGTTTCTAATTTTTCTGATGTAAGTCTGAATTTCACAACTAATTACTGAAAGGAATTTCTGATAAATAATAATATGTTAGGAAAGTAAGAGTTTATGTTTTCCACTTTTTATTCTGATGTGCTTTCCATTTTTGTTATGTAAGAAAAAAGAACGTCACAGTGAACATGCAAAAGTCAGTTCAGTTCAAAGGCAGGACCTTATCTGGTAGTTCCTCTTCTTTAAAAATTTCCTGTTTGAATTTATCTTGGTATTTTAGTCATTATACACTACTTGAGTGCTCAAAAAAATGTGCATGTAAAATGTGCATGTAACTAGTTTCAGTTGACATGCTCCATCATCCCATGAAATGCAGATTGACCATTTTGGCCCCGAACATTATTTTTCTCCGCTTCTCTTTCAACAGCTAGGTGAAAGCCCTTAGGTTAAGCTGAACGATTTTATTCACCCATATTGAATCGACTGAAACAAATCAAAAGCATTCCCCCCACTCAATCATCCCGCTCTAAAGGTGCTTCTCTCAAAAATTAAAATAATGAAGTTCAACGTTGACACGTGCGGCTCAATGTCAGACCTTAGAACTTATGTTGAACTACCTCGTCTCATAGTTGATGGTTGATTTGATAAGAATTTACCTTCCTATCGTGTTTTCTCAGTGTAAAAAGCGCCTCTTAAATCATCAAAATTTGACGCCTTTGTGGTCGTAGATGTTCCGGACTGCTTCCAGATTTAAATTTTGAAATCTTTATGATGGTAGGTCTTTTGGGTTACTCGATTATTTTGCTACCCTTTCGGATTTAAACTTGACCCTTATAGATCATGCGGTGGCGGCAATATCAGCTTATTTTTCATTTTTTTGGTCAAAAAGTTATAAAAAGTTAATTTAAAAATATAAAAAGGAGGTCTTTTCATTTCAAATTAATCCTCAATGATGTAGCTTGAATCTTGTCAGCTTATGACTCTTACATGTTGGCTCTAACTATTGCAACAGATCGAATTCGTAGGAGATATATTCTTTACCATACTTAATTTATATAATGTTCACATATTTGTATTAAATGCGGGTGAAGAAAGGTCTATAACATTATTCCAATCTGAAGGCACCCCCGAATCCCAGGCCGCAGACTTTATCACTCCTTCGGACACGTAGAAATTTATAAAACAGGCTAACAGTTTAGCTCATTAATTTATAAATGACATGCGTTCATTTGTGTCTATACCTTGGGTTGCTGTTGGTCTGTCATAGGGTCCCCGGAGACATCTTCATCTGCAGGCGTCAATGGAGTGCATAGCACAGAAGGGATGCCAACATGAATAATAGTCTAAAAAAAAAAACTTGAGGTTTTTCGCAAATAAGTTGAAGGGGAAAATGTGGACCCCCCAGCAAGCGTTCTCCGGAACGGGAAAAGGTAGGACTGATGTTAAGTCATGGCCAAACATCAACCAAGTCTATAATCTATATACAAGTTATAGTTAAAATGCTCATGAAAATCAAATGGCATCTGACACGGCCCTCCCCACTACAAAAACCGGGTTAGCAAGCCCTGACCCACCTGTCATCTATCTGGGGAATGCCGTCCATCTCTTTGGATGGGGGCAGACCAACAACTTTTGGCAGTCACGGACTCGCATCTAGTGCAGGAATTGCAAGTGCCTGGATCCATTGAGCACAGTGAAATTTTTAAAGGGCTGAGATGGTAGTGGCTTACACTAATAGGGCTGGAACCTAGCCCGGGCCATGGAAACCATGGTGACGTCGCCATGGAAAACAAAAAAAAAAAACGTTTAAAATGTGAAATTTACCATGGCGACGTCTCTATAAATCCAAAATTTAACTTGATTATAAAATGTAAAATAAAAGATGAGATTCCCTGTTCATGTGCAGTAAATAAGTGTCTCAGTTGTTTATCAAGGATAAACGTTTTCTCCTTGTCTGATAAGTGAAATCATCAGACGTCTGAATCTAAATGGCTCCCTACTTTTTGTATTGGACTTCTAGCAGAGTCCCATTTTAATAACACCAATGACAAGGCTTCCAAAATCCCTTCTGCGATTAGTTTAGCAAAGCTAGGTTTTATATAAATATCTATATATATATATAATTTTTAGAGATGGAGGATCTGGTTCTATTTATTATGGATGCCTTAATAATGGCAATGAAGTTGCAGTCAAGGTATTAAAAGATTTTCAACAACGAGGATCTAAAGAATTTGTCGTAGAGGTTAGAATAGATTATGTTTATTGTTTGATTATTTATGCTCGTTTTATAATTTTATGAAGGAACTCAAGTTTTTTCCATGATCAACATTGTAGGTCAAGTTATTAATGAAAGTGCATCACAAAAACCTTGTCTCATTTGTTGGATTTTGTGACGAAGGCATGAATATGATTGTCCTCTATGAGTACATGCATAATGGAACCTTAAGAGACATCTTATCAGGTATAAACTTAGATAAATTTCTTTTTACAGTGTCGTAAATTTAGCATTATACTTATTAAACCACAAAAACAATATGCCAATTAAGTCATGGGAGGATTTGCAAAGAATCAAGAACATGCATAACCCACTAGATGATTACAATAAATAGTCATAAAGGATTTTGCCTTCAACTCTTTATAAGCATTTTATAGGATCTGATTATTTGATACAGTGATCTACATTGACGCACATAACGCAATGACAATCAGTTAACAAGTTAGGCAGTTCCTAGCATCCTCCAAAATGTTTCACACTTGGAAGCATAGCCAAAATTCTGAAGTCATTTGTCTAGCCTTGACGAAAGCTTTTATTAGTATGTGTTAGACATTTTTGTTGTCAGCATGAATTACTTCAAGAGCAAATTACAATGTGTCAAGAAATTGACACGCATACTGATAATTGTTAGGCATTTTTGTTGTCATCATGAATTATATGGGCCAAATATATAAAAAATAAATACATAAGATAACATAGTAATTCTAACAATATATGGGCCAACTATATCAAAAATAAATACATAAGAAAACATAATATATGGGCCAACTATATAAAAAATAAACAAGTGTACATAGCCGCCGGGAAAATGATGATCTGTAATTAAAATATGGCAAGCTTGGCACTTATTTACTGCACATGAACAGGGCATCTCATCTTTTATTTTACATTTTATAATCAAGTTAAATTTTGGATTTATAGAGACGTCGCCATGGTAAATTTTACATTTTAAACGTTTTTTTTTTTTTGGTTTTCCATGGCGACGTCGCCATGGTTTCCATGGCCCGGGACAGGTTCTAGCCCTACTAGTGTAAGCCACTACCATCTCAGCCCTTTAAAAATTTCACTGTGCTCAATGGATCCAGCCACTTGCAATTCCTGCACTAGATGGGAGTCCGTGACTGCCAAAAGTTGTTGCTCAGCCCCAACCAAATAGGAGTTGTTAAAGAAAACCATATGCAAGTAAGTTTTCAGCTCCAAGTTTCAATTGTGAGATGCATGAACCAAGTGACTTAGCTTACGACATTAAACAACTCACTAAATCAATATTTAATGAAGAAGAACAGCAAGCCGTAACTTGGCCTAGAACCGCACTGTGTTTATTTATAAGGAAAGATGAAAAAAAAAATCTTAAAATGTACATGTAAAATGTTTGAAAATGGCAAAAGATCCTACTAAAAAATATTAAAGCAAAGAACATGTTTAAAAAGGGGACTCCAGCAGAAATCTTGATCATTAGGTTACCGTCCATCCAAAGAGATGGACGGCATTCCCGAGATAGATGACAGGTGGGTCAGGGCTTGCTATCCCGGTTGACATCAGGCGACGGGTTGAGATCTATAATGTGCATTTTTTTTAGTGTTTACGCAGGAAAACCACTTTCGTCAGTTCGTGCTTATATATACTTTCAAGATTTTGGTTTGTTTCAGAGTTTAGGTGGACATAACGTACGTCAGATATCCCTTGCATCCAAAAAAGTAATTGACGTATTAATATTTTAAGTTTATTTGTTTTTTAATCTAATTCAACATACATAAGATATGGTTAACTTGGCTATCATCCATCACCCAATGAAGATCTTTACACATAATTAAAAACTATGTAGCATTTAAAATCACCATACTTGATTTTGAAATGGTATAAGATCTTGCACCGGGAAGAAGCAGGGATGTGCACCGCCACAACTTGGTTCAGATCTTCGATTTACCGAGTCTGACCTGGACCGGATCTCTCCAGTGCTCGGATTCGGCCTCGGATTTGAATTTTGAAATCCAAATTTAGATCATAGGGTTCGACATTTACTTGTGATCAGATCAGATCAGATCCTTTTGAATCAGACCAGATGCTACTTTCTTTACCCTGATATTGAGCAGAATCGAGACCCGATTCAACTCGTTAAAAAAAAAATTAATATTTTTTTATATATAATTGTAATATTTTGATCAAAGTCAATTATTATATTAACCTGAAACAGAGTGGTCTGGTCGAGTGTGGAGCCAATAGGGGTTAAGCCCGAAGTGGGGCCGGATCGATCTCTGCCCGACCGGGATGTGAAACGGGCGGAAGCCCTTTTAGTATGGCCAACATACTCTTTTCTGCCCAAGAGAGCCCACCATAGTCAGGGTTTTCCAAACTCTAGCACAAGCTTTTTAACCTTGGAATTTGGTGTCTGTCTCCCCCATGTCCTCTCCATTTATAATTTTTGTGAGGAGAGAACTTTTTTCTCATAATAGGTACAAAGTTACATTTTATATGGAAAGTCGTGCCATGTACTAAATCAAGACATTTCCTGAAATATTGACATTTTAAAGAGATTTTTGCTGTGAAACATTATTTAATTGATCAAAACTAATATCACGATGATTCTAGTTTCTGAATCTGAAATTTGAATGGAATAGCCTAAGAACTTTGTCCATGCATGCAAAATTTCTATCAATATTTGTGCACACATTCCCTATAAAATGACTACCAATATATTAAAAAAATAAAAAAGATATTGATCTCTTTCTTATTTTATGACTGACACGATATGGTAGAGTTTGATGCATGTCAACAAGTGCTTAGTTTTTAGGATTCCAATGTGATTTAGAACACAATGTGATTTGCATCCTGATACTTACAATATGCATTTGACTTTTTGGGCTAATGCTATGACATATATATCCTTATTGGTTACTCCTATTTATTATGTACATGTAATTTTTTAAGTGTAAGTTTCATTTCTTACATATTATTCTGAGTATATAGATATTTCATCGTTAATATCCTCGATGCAGTTTCTTGAAAAGATACACAAGCACCAAATTTCACCTTTAATGTTTAAAAATCACCATATAGGCTTAGAGCATAAAGACCTCTGAGTTTCACACATGAGCTGTCACAATTTCTCATTTTGTCCTCTCTCACTTAAATTTTTGAAGAAATTTACTGTTTATTTGAGTGATAGTAGATCATAATTAAGTTATACCTATTTGTGAATATTTGTATAATAATAAAGAGTGGTGGTCGGCAAAGTATTATAAACTCTTTCATATGGTCTTTTGTTTTTTTTTCATAAAGAAAGCTTTCTATGGCCCAAGTAATGCTTTTTATGTTGTTAGTATATCAATTTAAAATGAAAGGAAGGCAACCCTTTACAAGTCTTTCCCGGAGTGCAGCAGAATAAGTCTCGGCGATGCCTCGGCAGCATCTCAGGCAGCCCTCGGCAGGCCTTGTACCTCTACAATTTGCAGTTTTTGATTCATATTAAAATGTGCACATCTATTATTTCTGTCAGGTTAAGAAGTTCTGCATTGGTTTTAAGCAAGATTTATATACATTGGTTTTCCACGCAAATTAGCTAATTTTTCTTCTGATCTTAAATGGAAAGAACGATTGATCACAAGATCCAAACATTAGTCAGACTCATAATTTTTGATAAAGACATATTTAATGTCAGCTTCTAATACCCATTGCTTTGGACACGTTTGCGTCAGCGAGGGTTGGTGATCACTGAAAGGTGACAAAACCAATAATAATAAATAATAAACATAAAGTTGTCTTTCTAACAAAATGGGATAAGGAAAAAGAATATATATATATATATATATATATATATATATATATATATATATATATAGGGAGAGAGAGAGACTTCACATATCAACCATGTGAAATCGTAGATAATGAACCTCTGCAATTCCATAGCTAGTCAAATGGAATCAAATACTTATGAGATAAAACAAAATTAGTGGAGACTTTTACTTTGAACAACTGTGCAGATCTCTAGCTTTTAAAAAGAAAAAATAATGGAGACTAAAAGGAAAAATAATGGAGACTCTTACTTTGTCTTGTGCATGCACTACAAAAAAAGCATGCATTCACAACATTAAGATCTACTCAAAAAAAATTGCAAACAGATTAATCTTTTGCCAAATAAGAAATAAACAGTTACACAAGCAAAAACTAAATAAAGGAAGGAAAAAAAAAGAAAAAGAGATGAAAATAACTAATATGGTATATCCTGAAGTCTGTGAAATATTTAGTCTCAAAAATACTTTGCCTAGAAGAAAACCGCTCATCACTAGTTTTTTGGAACAAAAAATCAGATCTAGACCTTTAAAGCTTAGCATAAAACAAACCTGATGTGAACAAAATTTTGGCCAACATGCTCTTTTCCACCCAGATGAGCGCAACATAGTCAAGGTTTCAGCTTTAGCACAAGCTTTTTAGTCTTGCAATTTGGTGTCTGGTCTCTCCCATGTCCTCTCCATTTATATTTGTTGTAACGAGATAACTTTTATCTCATAATAGCCTCAAAACTAAATTTTGTATGGAACATACACTAAATCAAGTCATTTCCTAAAATATTGACATTTTAAGGAGATTTTTGCTGTGAAACATTATTTAATTGATCAAAACTAAGATAACGATGAATCTGATTTCTGAATCTAAAATTTGAATGGAATGGCCTAAGAACTTTGTCCGTGCTTGCAAAAGATGACCACCAATATATTAAGCAAATGACAGATATTTATCTTTAGCTTATTTTATGACTGACATAATATGGTAGAGCTTGATGCATATCAGTAGTAGTTGCTTAGTTGTTTAGGATTGCAAAGTGATTTAAAACACAAGTTGACTATGCATTTGACTTTTTGGGCAAATGCTACGATATATATCAAGAGAGAGAAAGAGAGAGAATGTATGTTTGCATGTGCAAACGGTGGCTCATGCTATTCAAGTCACCTAGCTCACACACACACACACATATATATATATATATATATATATATATATATATATATATATATATATATATATATCAAGTGAGAGAGAGAGAGAATGTATGTTTGTATGTGGAAAACGGTGGCTCAAGCTATTCAAGTCACCTAGCGCACTCATGAGGGTTGCTTGATCTATTGTAATGGATTGTTAAAAATAAAACAAGAAAAAAGAAAGTTGTGATCTATTTTTATATGACAAAAATATGTTCTTTTTGTTTTTCTATCAATCTTCAATTACAGTGGATCAGACCGTCTTCATGAGTGAGCTGCCACACTGTGTGTGTGAGTAAAGCATGATGAAGGGAACATTTCTTGCTTTAGAGAACATGGGTATTGATAATGATTTTTATCATATAATTAGCTAGAGATGTAGGACATCTAGAGTTTTTGGTTTCTTGGGTACAAATCAGTTTTGACGCAATAGAGCTGTTTACATTCACAGAACCAACTCCGCCCATGTCCGATCGAACATAGACGTCAATTGGTTCATGTTTGGGACTCCAATATGCTCAAAACCTCGGTCATAATGATAATTGTTCCTAAATCAATGGAGTTAAGGGAAGAGTACTATTTTCGGTTTATATTTAATAATTTTTTTAAATAAGAAATTTTCCTATAATGAAAATTCATGACAATGTTCTAGATTGGTATTAAAGCTAAACCATTTCACAAAACCAAATAATCAAGATTGGAGCATCATTAAATCAAAGAGATTGCGTCTATTTAATTCACAAAGCCAACAAAATCTAATGTTAACCCGACCAATGAAGACAATAATAGAATCAATAGTACGTTTCAGTCGATTCCGGCCTATCCATAAATTTGATACAAGTTGTGGAGGTTTCTGGTGCTAACCTGTACAGTGGCTGGGGTCTTCTTCCTCTGAATGCAGCAGCAGATTCCATGGCGTGAATATGGAAGGCTCCCTCTGCATGAAACTCAGCAGCCTTGGGTGCACCCATGCAGGGGTGATGACAGGATTTTCTTCAGGGGTGGGCCGACAGTTCAATCTCTGGATGCGGGTAGGGCCAAACTGAATTCAAATCCAAAATTTACATAGCAGAATTTAAAAAATTTATTTTTTTCAATGTAATTTTTTTTTCATTGGTTGGGGTGGGGCCATGGCCTAGGCGGGCCTCCCCCTCCCCCCGCCCCTGCACCCATGTGTTTGTAAGCTGCAGGCTCTCGCCCAGAGGGTCATCGGCATTAGATATTCCCACGGCCCCAGCCTACGGCATTGCCGGAGTGATCAGGTTACTGCTGCATGGTGAAGGTTCACCGAACAATAAAGTGACTTGGGGCGCACAAGGAGGACTGTTGGGCGGGGAAGGCTGCATGGTGGTAGGAGTTTGGAGCAACTATGTGATAGAGAGAGAGGGACATGGGCTTGACAGGAACATTGTCGAGCTAGAACCTGTCTGTTGTTCCTTATATAAGAGAGAGAGAGAGAGGAATTACTGACATTAGCAAAGCAAAAATAAACCCGACGTAGTGACTATTTTACAGGTGAACAACAAATTAAACTACTAGTGGATGATCAATTGTAATAACAATAAACTAAAAATTGCGAGAAAGATAATTCTTTGAGGGGGCATTTAATATCCGGAAATTCATTTTTAAAGAGTTGGAATTTATCTTGCTACGTAGGTGTTGAGAATGTTGCAGGAAAAAAGTTTAAGCCCCAAAGAAACGACCTTTTTCCTGAATTTTTACACCTTGATGTATGGTTGGAAGTTTAAGGTTAGAATTAAGTATGAAAGTCAAATATGCTAGTAAGAGAAAAAAAAAAAGAGAAAATTGAATCAATGAGCGGGTAGGTGCACACTCTTAGGTGTTTGACCCATTAAGAATGACCTTGACCGCTGATTTAGCTCCTGAAAGTGAAGAAGAAATAAAGTAAGCTATTTTAGTGTTATTAATTGACATGCTTCTGTCATCTATTTCCTCATAGATAGATCTTAGTATATTATTACTTACGGCTTTAAGAATTTCACGAACAGTCACAGACCTTGAATACGACCTGTATTAAATCGCTGAAAATCTGAGAAAAAGAAGCATTTTACTTTCCTACGGGAAATTGAGATGAAGCAATAGGGGTATGGATTAATGCCCATCACCACTTCGTCCATTTCATGGTCTACACTATATGCTACATACAATACGATATTGAAAATAAATTACATTAGATTACTAACTAAACTAGTAGAAATACTTTTATGGATAGGCAGGTAATTTTACATTTCCATATTATTTTGCCTTGAATGAACTTTATAACTACCTTAGCTTTATTTTGCTTTGTAATTTATCGATACATAGTTTTACCTTTCCATGTTATTTTATCATTAACAAATATTGTAATTCTAAGTAGAAGCCAGTCTCATTTCACTAATAGTAAGTAACCTACCCCTTTTCACCAGTTGTTCCACCGAAGCTCTCACCACTGTGACCATCACAGGCATCTGCACCAGTATCACTGCCATCACCAACTTTATAGTCTCACTGCCGCAGCGCCGCTGCCATCATCCCCGTCATTACCATCTTTATCATCTCACGAAATGACCACCACCTTTCCACCGCCATCTCTATTTCCTCCGTTACTCCTAACTTGTCAGAGCCAAAACCGCCGTTTGCAAAGTATTGACATTTGTCGCCACCATTTGTACCACCGTCGCCAAGGGTTGTTGCCACCACCATATCACTCTGCCACCATCTCTTCTTTCCTTAGTTTTGCTTTAAAATAAATTTTCCTAACAGTTACATTAGCAATTAATAAAAGACAAATTCTTCCTAATTTTTCGTTTTTGTGCAATTAATATAAGCAATATGAAACTGGTCTCCATACTTACAATCAGAAGCTTTTAACTGTAAGCTTAAGCTTGTAAAGAATCAAAGTTAGCAATTTGAACTGTTTGGCCAATAGAGTTCTTCTAATGCTTTTGAAAAATATGTTCGGGGCCAAAATGGTCAATATGCTTCTCATGGGATGATAGAGAATGTATACTGAAACTGGTTACGTGCACATTTTTTGTGCATGCAAGGAATGTATAATGGCTACACTACCATGATAAAGTCAAACAGGAAATTTCTAGAAAGAGGAAAAGGGAATTATAAGATATCAAAAGCCTAAATTATAGAGACCTTATTAATTACTAAGATGCCCTATCCTCCCTTGAAAAACTCGATCTTATTAGCTTATTTGAGAGGCTTAATTGGAGAGTCAACCCAATTATACATAGTCTCAATTAAGATTTTACTGATCAAGACCGTTTCAGACGGCCGCAACTACTTTTTGTAATGGTTTTTAGTGTTATAAAATTTAAACGAATTGATATTGTTAGAAAGAGTTGATATCGTTAGTAAGAATTATAGGGCTATAATTTCAATCCCCATGGCATGACATTGATATCGTTAGTAAGAATTGGAATTGAAGTGCTTAAAATTTTTAAAAATTTCATAATAGGAATAATAATATCCCCACTAATGTTTGGCTAAATTTTAATATCCAACAATAGAAGTTCCCAATGTATTCTCATGAATCTCATTTCTTATCCTTTGTATGAGCATACCTTAGCTACTAACATTGAAATGCAAGTCCTGGCTTAATAGGTTAGGGTAGATGAGGATAATTTCAAAATTTTAATAGGGGTTGCAATATAATTTTTCAAAACTTTTATATATAATTAAATTTTTTTAAATTATATATATATATATTTTTTGAAAAGTTGAGGGGGCCAAGCGCCCTGCTGGCCTCTATCTTCGCCTTATTAATAGATTTCTGGTGTGATCGATCATACTAGTATTTATTTCATTGTCATATTTCAATTATTTGGTTATTGATTTCATGGGGTCATGCATAATTCTCTTTGCCATAACTTTTTGTAAAAAATTCTATGAGCATTTTATCCTCATCCATTCAAGAGTTATCCTTTTGTTTCCGTAAATTGTGCTGATAACATGTCAAAACACTCAGAAGAGATTAGCATGGTTGTTTCTATGAAGCTCATGCAAGCCATAGTATACATTGGGTCTTTACAGCTTAGTTGTTATTTTGATTGTTCATTTTCACTTTTAACATTCTTTTCATGGATATTTTTAATACTTGACATTTTTTGTCTTAATACTTACTCATCATTATGCTTTGTTCTTCACTACATGCTTAACGCATCACTTCACATTGGCATATCGGCTCACTCGCAAGGGTTGAAGAGTCTATCATGATGGACGGTAACGATCAAAGGCATCAGAAAAAAACCCGCTTTGCCAATGACCATGGCCATCAATACAATGTGTATTTGTTGTAGTTATTGTTTTTCTCTCAGTTAATCAAACATGAATGAGGTGAGTTACTCTTTTATAAATAAATAAATAAATAAATTATATATATATATATATATATAAAATATGAGGGAGAGAGAGTCATGGTGCTCAAAATCTTGAAAATTCTTGTTTTTATGAGGAGGAATCGATGTGCGCGTTAACAGTCTGGGAATGAGAGACTGAGGAGGCGAGCAGGGAGACGGAAGAGCGGTCTCTGCCCTCCTCTGGAAATGGGGAAGCAAAGGGGCAGACGATTGGAAGAGAAGCGGTCTCTGCTATTGGGCATGGGAAATCTCCTGTAGGGCATACTTGTTGTGAAGAGGGAAACACTAGCCCGGGTGAGGCTGTGGGGGATCCAGCGCCGTTGGGCGTAGTGGGTGATCAGGCTGTGGGGGATCCAGTGCCGTTGGGTGTAGTGGGTGATCCAGTGCCACTTGGCAGTGTGGGCAGAAGCAGGCTTCCTCAACCTCATCTTGGGCGGAGAGTGTTGCAGGGCATGGTTTAGCCCGTGAAGAGGATCTGCCTCCTCTAAAAGTTATTATCGGTAAGAGTCGGCCAAGAATAGTAGTGACTCAAGAAGACCTCCTAAGCATGATGAAACCCTTCCAATGGTCGTTAATTTGTTGTTTCAAAACGAGCTTGGAAAGTGGGTGGTAGGGTTCTGGTGGCTGCCTGATGGAGCCCTGGCCAACCACTTGAGATTAATCCTAGTACTACTGCTCCTTTGTGGGTGAGGCTGCCAGGCCTTCCACCATATTTTTGGAACGGTCGGATCTTCAAAGAAGTGGCAATGGGTCTACAAGGTGACTTCCTTGTGGCAGACACTCCTACAATTCAAACGTCTCTTACTAATTTTGCTCGCATCCTGTTGGATCTTCTCATACAATCTGAACTCCCGTCAGAGGTGGAAATTGACTGGGAGGTGGCCATATCCTCGCACAAGCAACAGTTTATGAAGGTCGCCTCCGGTCCTGCCGTATGTGTGGTGTGAACTCTCATCCACCGGAAAAAAGCCCTAAAATCCTTAACTGAAAAGTGAAAGACGACTCTAGAACTTCAGAGGTTGGCCACATGGTCACTGGAATTTCCATCAACAGAGGAAATGGGTCATCTAGCGGATCACGAATGGAGCACCTTACTGCAGCCAACAGATTTGAAGTGTTAGCAGAAACAGAAGAGAATCATGGCCCCCATGAGTCCATGACAAAAATAAGGAGTGGACAAAGAAGTTGCCTCAGAAGTCAGAGCAGGAAGGTTCTACCCCTTTTCGTGTACCCAAAGGAAAAAGGGGCAAAAACAAATCGTCAAACTCAGTAAAAGATCAAAACAACATTCACATATCCATTGAGCACCTCCCTAATCCTTTGGCCTCCAAGCTTCCTGATGTGCAGGACTCCCCTTATGATGTCCCTCCAGGGTTTTCCTTTTCTTCACCTAGTCAACCGAGGCAAGATGGAGTTGCTAGTTCTTCTAGCAAACTTGGTGCAACAGAGGGATCCTCATCATGGCCATTCACATTAAGTCATGATGCTAAACACATAATCCGGGGGAGGGGAAGCAGGGGGAGTAAGGGTCAGAACATCGTAAAGGATACATCTAACTTTAATCTTCTCCTGCATGAAGACCTTGAAGGTGTGGGCAGCAAACGTAAAAGGACTTGTTGTGGAAACTTTTCACCAGATTTTGTCCTCAACCCCCAGGTTCAGCCTATAGAGGGCCCTATGGAGGAGACCAAGGAGGGTGATGCCCGTATTTGATTCTATTCCATGAATTTCATGTCATTGAATGTAAGGAGGTTGGTTAGACGAGAGGCTAACCTGGAATTTCATCTCTTCTCAAAGCATTCTCCGCTGGTTGGTTTTGCTTAGTCAATACATGCTCTCTACTAACAAGCTCCAAGAATGGCAGCTTACTATGAAGAATTACGGTATGGTTTTCAATTCTCGAGTGTCCCTTGGGGTTGCCCGTATTTTTTGTGCATGGGATCCAGCAAGGCTAAAAGCTCAAGTTGTAGTGATAAATTATTGTTGGATTTTCTTAAATTGTTCTAGGAGAGGATCCCGGGAGAATTTCTATGTGGGAGGAATCAATCTTCCCACAAACCCCTATGCTAGGCAGGTGGAATTTCAGAAACTTCGTTCTCTCCTCCAACATCTTCAAGAGCCTACTTTGTTGATGGGTGATTTTAATTGCATGTTGGCCCACAAGATAAAACTGGTATAAGTCCCTCTCTCTTTTCCTGCAACAATTTTGCCTCCTTTCTAGTGAACAATAGCTTTAGTCCTTTGGTAGATCCTAAAAGGACCTTCACTTGGACTAATAACCACAGAAATGGAGAAACCATCTTCTGCAGGTTGGATAGGTGTCTTTTGAACTCGGCATGGTGTCAGCAATGGTCAGAGAGAAATCAACTTAAAGTTGGTGATTCGTTCTTCTTTTGATCATTCGCCTCTTGTCTTCTCGAGATCCTTCTCTGATATCAGCCACACTTGCCCTAGACTGTTTAGGTTTTTTAGTAGTTGGGCTCAGCTACCTAAGAGACACAGGTAGTAGCTAAAGCTTGGTCCCGTCGTGATCTGGGCAGCCCCCTAATTAGGGTTATCTTGAAGCTTGAAAGAGTAAGGAAAGATTTATCCAGATGATACAAACACCAGGTTGGGGACGTGGCTCATCGCATCAACGACATAAAGCAGTCGCTTGAGGACACCCAAATTAGATGTGAAGTGGGAGATAGTTCTGCGGCTCAGGTGGAAATGCTGCTTAGGCAAGAGTTGTCGACTGCATTCTTGGAAGAAGAAAGTCAGTGGAGACAAAAGGCTAGGATTAAATGGCTCCGAGAGGGGGACAGTAATACGGCCTTTTTCCAAAGAGTGGTGAAGGGGCGTCGTGTCAAAAACCAAATCTGCACAATGGAAGAAGTATTATGCGTCTAGTGCAACAGAGACGCCCCCCTACTAGATAAAGATAAATTTTGTTGGAGCCTAGGAAAGTATTATTTTCGTTTTCACATAGCACTCATTTCCCCAGTTCCTACTCATTTTTCTTCACAGTTTCTTGTAAGGTGGCCTGTCAACGTCATTAGCTTTCTGTCTGCTCCTTCTCAATTCATCCAGTTTATAGAGAAGTTTCCACTTGTTGCGAGGTTCAATTTTCCAGTCTTCGTCTAACAATATAGTTGCGGTGCAATATAGTTGCAAATAAAGAAAGTGCCTATTTTGCTCAAAAAATCACTGTTGTTTCTTAAGTTCTTTATATTTCTTTCAAACTACTGTAGCTATCCCTATTGTGAAAAACCTGGAAATCTACTCTTTCCTCAGCCTCTTTGCATGTCTTGATGGGATTTTATGGGAAACAAAAGATGACTTACGAAGTTTCTGCAAGCTTTTTAAGTTAATAAAATATTAGCTTAAGCATGAGGAATAACTTATCTAGGAAATAGTTTTCTACTTTAAATAGGAAGACTGCATCTATACTCGTGCTCAAATTTAAAACATGAACATAAGATATATCTTTGTATAAGAAATTCTGCACTCGGCTTTCACTTTGTCCTGCTTTGCCTTGTATATTCAGTTTTCCATTAATCATACCATGCCCTTATAAATAACAATCTATAAGTATTCTTCTTCCAATGCAGGGAAGCGTGATCGTAAGTCTTGGTGGAATATGTTTCCTGTCATCAGTGTGATCAGTTTAGTACTCTTGTTAGTAGCCTGCGCATTGTGCTTGCTACGGATTAGAAGGCAACATATAGGTAAAAAACATAATGAAGCCAGAGAGATTAATTAATACCTATTTGTACATTTCATCGTGGTTGGTGCATGCTGTACTTATCTATGTGTCCCATCTTCCTACGATTCTTGTAGATAAGCTAAACCATAATATAGAAGCTGATGATCATGATGTTAGAAATGCCACTGAGGAGGCAGAATATGATTTAACACAGATCAGCCTAAGGGCAACAGAAGAAGCTACCAACAATTTCTCAGATGCAAGTAAGCTGGGAGAAGGTGGATTGATCCGGGAGTAAGACCCGGTCTTTGAGCTAGCAACCACTGCGCCTTGCCCAACAAGTTGGACACGTTGGAGAACATGGCAGCACCAAAAGCGAGTGGTTGGTGGTTAGAGAGATTGTAGCCCATGAGGCCCAATTTTGTGGAAGCCCTTGGAGATGTGAGTCATCCATGAGGCCCCGATTTTGTGGGAGCCCTTGGAGACGTGAATCATGGGTGGTTATACACCCAGCAGCTATAAGCGCCTCACGAGGAGAACTTGAAAATCAGGAAAAAAAAAGAAAAAGAAAGTGGCCTTTCCAATTTTTGGGAGAAGAGAGAATTTCCTGCGTTGTGCCTTTTTTTGGTTCCTTGTCATTTTAGTGTTGGAAACTTTTTGCTAACGTCTGGGTGAGAGATCGATTCAACAAATCCGCATACAGATCAATTGGTATCAGAGACAAGTTTTTGTGCATGGTAGGGACCCGATCGACGCACGGCGCCACTGGTGAGCAGTTGCAAAATCTCACAATATCGACGGCGACCACAAATTGAAGAGAGTGACATGTCTACGCCCGGCGACAAAGAAGTGACGGCTGGGTTGGTTTCTGCTCTTCAAACCATGCAATCCACCCTTGAAACCATGTCGTTACGGATGGAGCAACTTGAGCATGCTCAGCAACAAATGATCAAGACACAAAGGGAGGACGCTACTGCAATGCAAGAAGAGGAGAAGGGACCCGAACAACCTCTCACAAGGGAATGTCCAAGACCATTCAAGGTGGAGGCCAAGATTGACATCCCCGTATTCGATGGTTCCATTGATGCCGAGAAGCTAGACTCTTGGTTGGCTCAAATGGAAACCTATTTTACTCTTTATGAGTATCCAGGTACGGAACGTGTATCCTTTGCTAGGTTAAAACTTACTAACCATGCATTGGCATGGTGGAATGGTATCCTGACATCTCGAGAAGGACAGGGCGTCACTTGGGAGGAATTTAAACGACTCCTGAGGCTGCAGTTTTATCCAATGGGATATTTGCAAGATTGTTGGACAAGGTGGTATACGTTGCGGCAGTATAACATTCAATCGGTTCAAGAATATACAACCGAGTTCCAACGGCTTGCAGTTGCCCTTGGTGTATCGATCAACACTGAGGAAGCTGTACAAGAATTTGTGGCGGGTCTACAATATATGATTCGCCAAGAGTTGCAGCTTTTTCGAGTGTTAGATGTTTCAAGCGCAAGTACTACGGCAATGGCGATTGAAGCAAAGAGTAGGGGCAGCAACTACAACAGGGGCAGCAATCACAAAAATTTTGCAAAATCCAAACAGAAGGTATCGAAATATGATAACAATCATACTTCGAAGGATTCCAAGTCATATCCTTCCAAGTCTGATTTTTACTGTGATCATTGCAAAATTTCTCGACACAACAAAGATAAATGCTGGAAGGTGCATCCTGAATTGAAACCCAAGCGGTTCAAGGAGCAGAATAGGGGGAAACAGATTAATACGGTGGTGGCTAGAGAAAATGAGCCTGAGAGGGTTGGCTCAATACAGCAGCCAGACACGGCCCTATCCCTGATGGCGAGATCTGAAGCTGTTATCTCAACCGCAGAGGAGGAGCATGCTGAAGAACTCTTCACCATCAAAATTCAGGTGAAAAATGAAGTTATCGGCGCAATCTTTGACACTGGAAGCCAAAAGAACCTAATCTCGTCAAGTCTGGTGGAACGACTTGGTTTGGTCACTACACCACATCCTCGCCCATATCCCTTGGGATGGATCATCAAAGATGTTGGACAACAAGTGGATCGCCAGTGCAAGGTGAAGTTTGCCATCACTTCTCGTTTTGTTGATGAAGTTCTTTGTGATGTTGTTCCACTTGATGTTTGCCAAGTGGTTCTTGGGAGTCCATATCTATGGCTCCGTGATGGCCACTACCACCGACGAGCACAAGAATATGAACTCACCAAAGAAGGGAAGCAATTTGTAATCACTCAGGACAACATCGCCCCTCCAACAGATTTGATGACTGCTGGACAAGTCAAACGAGTGGTGAATGCATGCCAGAAATTTGTCTTATTGCTGGTACGCTTAGTGCAGCCGTGTGAAAAGAATACCACAATTCATCTCATGTACACGCATGAGAAAGAAGAAGGTATGCTCACCAAATTGCTCAACTCTTATGCTGATTTGTTTGAAGATCCACAAGGCCTACCACCACGACGTCCAGTTGAGCATGAAATTCACTTGCAATCTGATGCCCCTCTACCCAATCTTTCCATGTATCGCAATTCGGTACTCGAGAATGATGAGATCAAAAGACAAGTGATGGACCTGCTGGAGCGTGGATTAGTACAACACAGCAGTTCACCTTGTGGATCTCCCGTGGTCTTGGTACCCAAGAAGGATGGAGGATGGCGGATGTGCATTGATTATAGAGCACTCAACAAGATCACTGTCAAGAACCGCTACCCGCCCCCTCGCATTGACGATTTGCTGGACCAACTCAAAAATGCTCGATTCTTCACTAAACTTGATTTAAAATCAGGATACCATCAAGTTTGTATCCGAGACGAGGACACATGGAAAACGACATTCAAGACGCGTCAAGGACTATTCGAGTGGAAGGTGATGCCGTTCGGACTGTGCAATGCCCCCACCACTTTTATGCGTCTCATGAATGATATCCTATGTCCATTCTTAGATAAATTTGTATTAGTTTATCTCGATGATATTCTGATATACAGTGAACCATGGGAAGAACACGAGCAACATACTCGTCAAGTCTTTGAGGTGTTACAACAACATCAACTACGACTTAATGGAAAGAAATGTGAATTTGCCAAGACCTCCCTCATCTATCTTGGCTTCATAGTTGGTGGTGGAACCCTCCGCATCGATCCAGATAAGGTTGATGTTATTCGTAAGTGGCCGATGCCACGAAATATCACTGAGGTACGCAGTTTTGTTGGTGCTTGTCAATATCTTCAAAAATTTATTAAACATTTTTCAGTATTTGCTGCACCTCTTCATGCCTTGACTAAGGCACATAGCAAGTTCGAATGGACAGAAAAATGTGAAGCTGCTTTCAATCTTCTGAAACGAAAAATAAGTGAAGCTCCACTCCTTGCATTGCCAAGTTTACACAAGCCATTTGAATTAGAAACCGATGCTTCAGGTTATGCTATGGGAGCAGTCCTCATGCAAGAACAACGATTGGTGGCCTACTATTCCGAGCTATTCCAGGGAGCACAACTCAATTATTCAGCATATGATAAAGAGCTTCTTGCCCTACATCAGGCCATTAAACATTGGCGGTGTTATTTGTTAGGAAAAGAAACTGTGGTACACACCGACCACCGTCCCTTGCAGTATCTTCAATCTCAGTCCAAACTGCAGCAAGCGCGCCATATGAAATGGATGTCTTACCTCCAACAATTCAATATTGTCATCAAGTACAAGCAGGGCAACCAAAACAAATTGGCAGATATGCTCTCCCGACCACCACAGGCCTCTATTTGCTTGACCGGCTTCATGCAAATCCAACCCAGCCAGCATGATGATTACGTCCAACTATATATGCATGATCCAGATTTTGGTGAGCATTACAAAGCTGCACAAATGGGCATAAAATCTGAATATATCATCAAAAATCACTTGCTGGAAAAGGACGGAAGACTGTGCATTCCACAAGGGGCAGATCGTACCATGTGGTTGAGGGAAGCTCATACCTCCAAGGTGGCTGGACATTTTGGAATCAACAAAACAATCCAAAATTTACAGAGGTATGTCTTTTGGCCCAATTTACACCAAGATGTTAGTCGGTTTGTGCGAGGATGTACACTATGTAGTATTTCCAAGCCCAGTAACCGTAAGATAGGCTTGTACCAACCTCTGCCGGTACCAACACGTCCATGGGAAAGTGTATCCATGGATTTTGTGGGTGGTCTACCAACTACTAGGCGAGGACACGACTATCTCTATGTAGTCGTAGATCGTTTTTCCAAAATGGTTATTCTTGTTCCATGCAAGAAAACTATAACCGGAGTTCAAACGGCTCGCCTATATTTTCACAATGTCTGGGTCCACTTTGGGCTGCCCAGCTCTATTATTTCAGATCGTGATAGTTGATTTTTAAGTGTATTCTGGAAAACATTGTGGGAATTGATGGATACCAAGCTTCACATGAGCACTCCTTACCATCCACAAACGGATGGACAAACAGAAGTAGTGAATCTCACCATGGTACACTTGCTACGAGGATATAACTCTCAGCATCCAAAAACGTGGGATGAAAGCTTGCCGTATCTACAGTTTGCCTTCAATAGAGCAATGCATGAGTCAACAAAGAAATCACCTTTTGAAGCCTGTCTTGGCTTCCTACCATCTAGTCCGTTTGACTTGATCTTCATGGTCACTCCTCATGAAGCAGATCACAGTGTCACTACACCTTCAGCCAAGGCTCGTCACTTCCTTGACCATATCAGAAAAATTCATCAAGAGGTAGAGCAAAATCTACATAAGGCTCAACAAAGATATAAGGCACGCCATGATCGACATCGAGTTCATGGCCAATTTCAAGTGAATGATCTTGTGTGGCTGCACATTGGAGCTGACCGGCTCAAGGGAAAAGCGCAAAAATTAAAGCCCCTTCATTATGGACCATTTCGCATAGTCCGAATGGTGGGAGAAAATGCATGCCAACTTGAACTACCCGATTACATGGCAATTTATTCAGTGCTGAACATCAACAACCTCAAACTTTTTGAACCATCTATGTTGGATGATGAGCAGCCAGAGGTCTTACCGCCAATTGAGGATATTCTGATACCAAAAGCTACTGTCCTAGCATCCGACACTATTCTAGAAGTCAAAACAACCAATATGCGAAGAGGACAGCGTATTTCCTATCGTATCGGTCGCAAGGGTGAATGCCCATAGGCTGCCAAATGGTACAACCGGGAAGTCGGCCAGACCGAGTTTCCTCACTTGAATTTTGACTTCGCTGGAGCTTCGTCCTTCTTTTTGAAGGGGGACGAATGATCCGGGAGTAAGACCCGGTCTATGAGCTAGCAACCACTGCGCCTTGCCCAACAAGTTGGACACGTTGGAGAACATGGCAGCACCAAAAGCGAGTGGTTGGTGGTTAGAGAGATTGTAGCCCATGAGGCCCGATTTTGTGGAAGCCCTTTGAGATGTGAGTCATCCATGAGGCCCCGATTTTGTGGGATCCCTTGGAGACGTGGATCATGGGTGGTTATACACCCAGCAGCTATAAGCCCCTCATGAGGAGAACCTGAAAATCAGGAAAAAAAAAGAAAAAGAAAGTGGCCTCTCCAATTTTTGGGAGAAGAGAGAAATTCCTACGTTGTGCCTTTTTTTGGTTCCTTGTCATTTTAGCATTGGAAACTTTTTGCTAACGTCTGGGTGACAGATCGATTCAACAAATCCGCATACGGATCATGGATGGATGGTCCCGTCTACAAGGGAGCTGGAATACGCTTGGGCCTTGGCCTTTTTCCTTTCTTTTTGTCAACAATATAATGAAGCCAAGTTTCTAGGTGGAGGCCAACTCTTTAATTTCTTAATTCAAATTCAAAAAAATGCATTTTTTAAATATCGAAATATGTATGACAAGTGCGTTGGAAACTTTCGTTCGATGTCTCACCGTCATCATTATCCCCTACACAATTTTGAAGACAACCACAAACTATTCAAAATGCTTCCTCTTCTGTCATCAATGGCAAGTTTCACCTAAAAGATTTGGGCACATTAAAATATTTCTTGGGCATTGAAGTTGCCCATTCCAAACAGGGCATATTGTTCGCACCCCACCCCTTTTTCAAGGAGGTCGAAATGCAAATCAGCAAAATTCTTTTAAAATTGGGGTTTTGAGAAAAATTTTCAAGAGAAAGGGATCCACCCATCGGTACGAGGTCCAACCGTTCCTGCCGCCTTTAACATGGGTAATTAGACCAAGGACTAAGGATCATTTGGATCATGTACAAGTTATTGATGCAAATCCTATATGCTTGTGCATTGAGGTTTTGAATTCAAGAACCAAAATTCATTTGAAGATTGGAGGGTTTTCAAGTTGGTTCAAAACTCTTGTTTTTGCGCCACAATTCTTGAGGATTTTGAAGATTGAAATTGAGTTCTTTGTTGTGAACTCTAGATGATTCATGAGTAGAAATTATGATCAACTTTTGGAAAATAGCTAAGTTTCCTTAGCAAAGGAAATTGGTTTTTGAATGCTTCTTTTGCCAAATCATGTGATTTGGTTTGGTAGAGTTCATTCTCTTTATAAAACATAGGTTCCAAATTGTTAGAAAACATGTTGTTTTCCAAACACACTTTGGCCAAAATAAGAATGCATTGCTTGTGTTTTCTTTCGAAGTTAAGAGAAGTTTATAAATTCTTGTTGCAATATGACTTGATCACTTTTTGCAACTCAAATTTGAATCACTTAACTTCTTGAGAATGTGCATGTGGTGCTATTGATTTTGGGTGAAAGTGAAGGCATGGAACGAGAAGAAAAACTATACGAAACATTCATTCTTCTCTCTCTCATAATCTCTCAAAGTTCATTCATATGAAACATATATTCTTCACTCTCTCATAATCTCTCAAATTCCATATTGTAATTTCACATCATAGAATCTACATATAAAGATTGATTTTAATTAAAATGTAGGACTTTCTCTAAATGTGCTTATTATATGATAAGCACATGAATTAAAGATGTAGCTGAAAATTATGGACATTGATTCCAATAAAGGCTTGTTTCAAAGATAGAAACAAACTCTTAGAATCGAGAAAAAGGGACGTACCAGGAATGGTTCTTCTCAAATATGGGCAACACCATGTTCGAGCTCATAGAGGATGACAACTAGCGCTTTAGCTAATGTCTTTTACTATAGAGATAATTAATGTTACATCTTTTTTCGTTAAAATTAAATAAATAAACTGCATTTAAGGGCTTCCCTTGTGGCGGTAGTCCTGAAGTTTCTAATTTTTCTGATGTAAGTCTGAATTTCGCAACTAATTACTGAAAGGAATTTCTGATAAATAATAATATGTTAGGAAAGTAAGAGTTTATGTTTTCCACTTTTTATTCTGATGTGCTTTCCATTTTTGTTATGTAAGAAAAAAGAACGTCACAGTTAACATGCAAAACTCAGTTCAGTTTAAAGGCAGGACCTTATCTGGTGGTTCATCTTCTTTAAAAATTTCCTGTTTGAATTTATCTTGGTATTTTAGTCATTATACACTACTTGCGTGCTCAAAAAAATGTGCATGTAACTAGTTTCAGTTTCAGTAGACATTCTCCATCATCCCATGAAATTCAGATTGACCAATTTGGCCCCAAACCTTTGACTCCACGGCCTCAATGTTTAAATTTTTCTCCGCTTCTCTTTCAACAGCTAAATGAAACAAATAAAAAGCATCCCCCCTACTCAATCATCCCGCTCTAAAGGTGCTTCTCTTAAAAATTAAAATAATGAAGCTCAACGTTGACACGTGTAGCTCAATGTCACACCTTAGAACTTATGTTGATTTGATAAGAATTACCTTCCTATCGTGTTTTCTCAATGTAAAGAGCGCCTCTTAAATCATCAAATTTTGACGCCTTTTGTGGTCGTAGATGTTCCGGACTGCTATCAGATTTAAATTTTGAAATCTTTATGATGGTAGTCTTTTGGGTTGCTCGATTATTTTGCTACCCTTTCGGATTTAAACTTGACCCTTATCAGGTGGATTGTAGATCATGCGGTGGCGGCTATGCATAGGGCAATATCAGCTTATTTTTCATTTTTTTTTCAATATGTTACAAAAAGTTAATTTAAAAATATAAAAAGGAGGTCTTTTCATTTCAAATTAATCCTCAATGATGAAGCTTGAATCTTGTTAGCTTATGACTCTTACATCTTGGTTCTAACTATTGCAACAGATTGAATTCGTAGGAGATATATTTCTTTATCATACTTAATTTATATAATGTTCACATATTTGTGTTAAATGGGGGTGCAAAAAGGTCTATAACATTATTCCAATCTGAAGACACCCCCGAGTCACTGACCGCAGACTTCATCACTCCTTCACACACGTAGAAATTTATAGAACAGGCTAACAGTTTAGCTCATTAATTTATAAATGACATGCGTTCATTTGTGTCTATACCTTGGGTTGCTGTTGGTCTGTCATAGGGTCCTCGGAGACATGTTGTGGGAAGACTTCCTTTTCCTTGGCTCCACCAACCTACCTTCCGTCCCGGAAGGTTACCCGTTCTGGCAGACCTCTTTTTTGCGTTGAACGCGAACGTCAGGTTTTTCCAGAATAGTAAAAAATGGCTGAAAAATCGAGGGTCAAGTCGTTAGGCATCGCACTCACGTCTACGTACTGGCAGTTCCTCCGGCAAAGCCCCAACTCTGCACAGTTCACGTATGCACCACTCATGGCTACCTTTCCCTCGTTCGCACTTGCTGTGGTCAAACGCCCATTAATTGCAACAGTAACAAAAAGAAACCGTAGAAATAATAGATGGTCGCTTCACATGATTAATGATGAAGTGCAGCATCTTGTGATAAGACAAATGGTCCGATAGTTGAGTCCAGTTGTGACTCGTCAATCCGCACATCAAAGACAAAACTGTAACGATTATTTCCAAAGTTTATGTTATAGATAGAATGATGCTCAACTCATAGTCAAACATCAACTAAGCCTATATACAAGTTATAGTCAAAATGTTCATGAAAATCAAATGGCATCTGACTATAGTCACGGCCCTCCCCACTACAAAAATCGGCCCATCGAGCATACGTACGTTTTCACTGTTGAGATAAGGAATGATGAGCTAAAAGCTCCAAGGATTTAAGTGGGTTCTGCGGAAGCGAGGGAGGAGGACGGAAAGTCAATGTAAGCAAAGACGACAGAAGGGTACGTACGATATCTCAAGCTCTGCGGAAGCTCGGGCGTTCTTCGGTACGTCGCTGGAACCTTTTGCAGACAACCGAAACAAAGAAGATTCAGACCAAAACATTGCCTGCAAGTGATTCGCCATGGGCAAAAGAAGCATGAAGACGGAAGATGAGGAGTTGTTTTACCGTAGCTGCATAAAGATAGAGGGAACTGGGATTTTCTCATCGTTAGAGGAGGAGTGAGGTTTGCAAAACGATGGAGAGGTTGTAAGCTTGTTCAGAGAAAAAAGCTGCAGATCCGCTGACTCGATCCTTGCGTTCTTAGCTCGAAGCATGGTCCTTTTAGAAACCAAAGTAGACGCACAAGATTCTCATTCTCGCACTGAGAGAGAGAGGGGGAGAACCAGTCTTTTAAGCTTTAACTAACTATATTTCGAGAGGGGAAAAACTGTCGAAGAGGAAAGAGTGGTATTCAAGAGGATCGGGAAATAATCTTCCTAAAGCATGCTCATCTGAAATAAATTGGGATTCTTTGGAGAAAAAACGAGAGGGACGGCTAAAAGGAACGCTTCAGAGAAAGAGCGTCGACCACCTGCCACTTCATCTTCGCCACTCGAGCTTCCTTTTTCCTCCAACAACTTAACAGCACCGCAAAATCTCTACCAACAGTTTTGAAGGATGGAAGAAGACGAGAACGTCTCTGCAGTTCTCCTGCTTAACCTATCTGGAATCTTTAGACAATTGTATGCAGTATTTAAGAAAAGACAATTGTATGCAGTATCTAAATTCGGAACATTCTACTCTTATTGAAGTAAGGAGAATGCAATTCTCAAAACGTAACAAACCAGCAAAAGCGAAACCGAATGCAATACGCATTAAAGAGTGAAGCCTCTCCTCCAAGGGACCGTGAAAAATAAACGAAAAAGCGCGAAAGATATCGCGACCTACCGATCGCTTCCAGCAACCAGGTTCGAGTTTTCTCATTCGCCGTCCAATAACCTAAACCACAGCAACAAACAACTGCAGATACGTGTCTCTTCAAACGACAGGTAGCACACACGAACGCAAAAAAATGCCGAACAAAATCGCGATCTACCAAGAACGGGCGACACCAGCCCCCACATATCTCTTGGAACCGAAATCTCAGCTTCCTTCCATCAAACAGCAGCAGAAGAACTCTATAAAAAGGCATCATCCACAATTCAAGCCCCGACACTCTTTAACTTATTTGCCTAGCGTTTTCTTCCTCAAGCAAATGTAAACAAACAGGAAACTAAGCCATGCTACCGATAGCTCGCGAGTTCGAGATCTCGTACTTGAGATAACTCCGGCGGGAACCTCCGGCATTCTGGCGGGAATCCGCTGGGCAAGGCTCCCGAACGGAACGGAACGGAAGGAGAAAGAGGCGTGCTGGGAAAGCCTGCGGAGCGGATGGTTGGGCTTTTATAGGGTTCCGGTTGAGTGGGGGAACAACTCTTTTGCCTCAAGGAAGTTGAATTGAATGGGAGCGAAGGGGGGCCGTTGCGTCTCGGGGAGCGGAAGGATCACCCTGGGGCGGAAGGCTCCTTGTCTCTTTTCTAGAAACCTTTAGCTTTTCCCATACTAAAAAGGTAGGGGTGCACAACAAGTCGAGCCAACTCGAGAGTTCTACTCAGTCGAGAGTTTTAAGAACTTGACTCGTTATTATTCAACAAATGTTGAAAACCGATACACCAAGTTATTGAAACCGGTTCACCGATTTTAGGTTTAAGGTAAAAAGTTTCATTGAGTGGTCAGTGTTCCGCCCTTTTGAGTTTCATTTCTTTCATTTTTGTCTCTCTCTCTCTTCGATCGACCATCCTCACCAATCGCCGGCTCACCGCTGCTGCGCTGCACACCAGCATGACAACTCCACCGTCCGGCAGCTCCATGGTTCCACCATCCGGAATCCGGCATCTAACCACCAGCCACCGACATCCCGTCATTCATCTCTACCGATTCCGAACTGCCATTGGTATTAGGTATGTAACATTGACCCTCTCTTTCATTGGCTCTCTCTTTATCTCTCTCTCTTTCTTAAACTCCTCTCTCTCTCTCTCTGAACTTTTTGTCTCTCTCTCTCTCTCTCTGATCTCTCTCTCTCCTCTCACTCTGCTCGGGTGCCTTCCACGCGACGCAGAGGGGAGTGCTCGTGGTCTGCTCCAGTGGAAACGATGGGCCCTTCCCGTTCAGTGTGGTGAACTCCGCGCCCTGGATCTTCACCATCGGTGCTTCCACCATCGATCGGGATTTCCAGTCCACCGTCGTCCTCAGGAACGGACAAACCTTTCAGGGCTCTGTGATAAGTTTCTCGAAGCTCAACCGTTCAAGACTGTGGCCTCTGGTGTTCGCCGGTGACATCCCAGTCAGCCCCTCTTCACGTGTAGAAGCAAGGTCCGCCCGCCCGCCTGCCCGTTTCTCCGTCGGCCCCACCGCCCGTCCCTCCGTCCGCCCCACCGCCTGCCCGCCCGTCTGCCCCCACCGTCCGTCTGTCCGTCGGCCCCACCGCCCGCCCCTCTCCCTGGTTTCGCCCGCCCGTCCTCGCCGCCCGACAGCCCTCCTCTCTTGCTCGCCGGCAGTCTGCTCCCACCGTCCCCCTGCTCCCACCGCCCGTCTCCCTCTCCCTGCTCTTCCACCGCTCTCTCCGTCTGCCCTTTGCCCATCCCCTGCACTCTGCCTCGCCCGCCCGTTCACTCACTTCCTGCCTGCCCCATTTTAGCCTCTCTCGCCTGCCCCTCCGTCCGCCACTCCCTGTCTGCGTTGTTGTGGCGTGGCATGGGGTGCCTCTTGCTGTGATCACGGAGGGTCTTTCGCTTGGGGGCTTTCCTCCTCTCCTTGAGGCTGAGCAGTAACTGTTCGATGTTTTGCCCATTAGAGCTTATGGGCATTTTGTGTCTGGTCTGGTCTTCCTTAGGTGTCTACCTCTCACGTTGTGCTAAGTTGTGTCTCACCAGCCTGCGGGGCCGTGCTCAGCTTAGGCTTTGAGCGGGTCTGACGCAGCTGCCCTTGGTAGTGGGTGGGCACACACGTGAGAGTGGCATCGGTGCTTTGGACCGACCACTTTGCTCTTGCATGGTGTTGATGTCATGGCTGCCCTTCCTCCTCCTCCACCTTTGCGACCACCGCCGGGGGCTTGGGTTGGGGGACCCAGTCTTTGTGGTATTAGGCCGGGTAACCCCCTTCCCCTTAATCGTTTGCTTTGTCGTGCTGCAATCAGTTTTCTTTGCTCGCCTGAGGGTGTTCGCCAGGCTATGACGTCGTCTTTCAGTTGGCAGTCTACCATCTTCAATTGTGTTTTTACCGGCTCACTTCAGCTGCAAGATGCTCGTAGCCTCCTCTCGGCTTTCCTCCCCCCTGCACAGTGTTGCTTTCTCCTTTTGCAGATGGGTGATTGTTCCTTGCAACCGAGGCTCCCCAAGGTGGTCTCTGTTGGTAGGCCGGCCTCCTCGCCTTGGTGTGTCCCCTCTTCTCGGCGCGCTTCCAGGCTTCGTCACCTCCTTCGGTCTGTCGCTTCTATACGCATCAGATGGGGCCAGTGGTGGTGTCAGAGGTGTGCTTCCTTGAACGGCCGTCGAGCCGTCACGTGTTCCCGCTGTCGTTTTCCTGCTTGTCAGAATGATCGTCGCCTTTTTGGTCGGCGGCATGGCTTTGCAGCGGTTGCTTCTTCCTTTTGGGTCCAGGTTCCTCTGCCAGCTGTACCTCGGTCGCCTTCTTCGGATGCTCATGTGATTTTCTTTGGCTCCATCAGACTTCCTTGGCCTCGGCCTGCTGGTCCTGGTACACGAGGTCCGCCTTTCTCAGTGGAGGTCCCGCAGATCCTCAGCCCAGGTGGTATGTCGCATCAGTGCTCTTCGATGGCCAAGCTCCTGCCGTCACAGCTCCCACTGTTGCTTCCCTCACCGAGAAAGCCAGCCTCACCTCCACGATGGAGTCCTGCCTTCTCCTTGTCGCGCTCCCCTGAGGTTCCGCAGATCTTCAGCCCGTGTGGTTCGCCACACCAGTGCTCTTCGGTGGTCGAGCTCCCGCCTTCACGGCTTCCGCCCTTGCTTCCCTCTCCGCGAGCGCCTGCCTCTCCTCAGCGAAGGAGTCTAGCCCGCTCTCTGCCGCGCTCCCCTGAGGTACCCTGCTTGCCCCTTCTTTTTCCTGCTTTGCGAGTTGGGGTTTCGCGCGAGTCCGCCTCCTGCCTGTCTGCTGGGGGTCCACCCTTTGAGGTTGTTGTTGTTGCTCGCTCTTGTTCGACTGTGGCCTCCGTTGTTTTGGCCTAGTAAGCTTTTTTCCCTTTGTTGCCTTTATGTTGCTCTTTACTTTAGTTACTGGCCCCCCTATGCCCCCCCTTACACCCAGGACCCCCTCCTTTGCCCATCTGCTCTCGGTATCTTCTATTTCTTTTGACAGTAGCTTTTGCACCGACTTGCCTTCCCTGCATATTCAGCTCCCTAGACTCAGTCGCGGCTCTCCTCACTACCCCGCCAGCCTACCTCTCCCACCTGTTAGCCATGCCCTCCCCCACATCCCTTGTGTTTGATTCCTTTTCCCCCGTTCTAAGGTCTGATCTTGCGTCCGCTTCTACCCCCCCGTCCTCCCTGCTCAGTTGCCTGGTGCCACCACCAGACCAGTTGTTTGTCACTCCCTGCTCGATAGGTTGCCGCCTGTTGCCCCCTTGTTGGATGCTGAGTTGGGCATCTCTCTCCCAGATGCGTTGGCCGCTCTTAAGGTCTCTCTTCCGCATGAGCAACTTGACTTGTTGCGTTCCTCTTTTGTTGCCGCTGTGGCACCGGTCTCCCGCTCCAGCCTAGCCAGGTTGCGGCGGGAATTGCGTAGGATTGGTGCTTCCACAGCATCCATCCTCCCTCCTGGTGCCGCCAGGGCGGCCAGACGTACGTCGCCTCACGTGGTTTCCCCATGAGGGTTGCATGTTGGAATGTGCGGGGCCTCAGTGCCCGCTATCGGCGTAGATATCTCTCTTCTTGGGTCCGTCAGAATGGACCTTCGGTGCTTATCGTGGTCGAGACCAAAATATATGTCGTCTCTCACGCTTGTGTTCGTACTTTGATGCGTCAACCGTCCTTCGGGTTCCTTCCAGCTAACGGAACTGCTGGCAGCATCCTGCTGGCTTGGTCGCCACCCCTTACAGGGGCCGTTGTGCATATCGGTAGGTACTCTATCTCTGCTTCTATCAGCGGATTCTGGCCCAATGACCCGGTCTTAGTTACTACTGTTTATGAACCTTCCGTTGGGGCTTTCCGTGGGCAGCTATGGGCTGAGCTGCATCAGGTTCGCCAGCTTGCAACTTCTCCTTGGCTGCTGGCTGGAGACTTCAACTGTTTGCTTAGTCCTGCCGACTCGTCCTCCCCGGTCTCTTTTGGCCAGTCTATGTCGGCTTTCCGATCGTTCGTTGACGAGTTCGGTCTTTTTGACGTGCCGTCGACTAATGGTACGTTTACTTGGTCCAACAATAAGAACCCTCCGATCCTTCGTAGGTTGGATCGTATCTTCCTCTCGCCTGAGTTGTTCTCTGCTTTTTCTTCGTCCTCCTTGGATCTTGGTCCGAGGCACTTGTCTGATCACGTCCCGCTGCTTCTTTTCCTTCATCTGGGTAGAGCTGGTAGCGGGCCCGCCAGATTCTGTTTTGAGCTTTGGTGGCTCCGAGATGAATCCTTTGTGGCTACCGTCCCTATTTGGTGGGCTCGAGCCGTCAATGGTAGGTGGGCTGCTTTCAGGTTATCACGGAAGTTGCACTTCATAAGGAGAGAGACCCTCGCCTGTAAGCGCATCTTCTGGAGCAGCAAATTTTCTGAGGTAGCCGATTGGGATGAGGAGATCCTGTCCCTTCAGGCTTCTGACAATATTTCTGTAGATCAATCTTCTCGTCTACTTTGTCTTCAGTGTCTTGCCCAGGAGTGGCGGATAAGGGAGTCCATCCACTGGCAACAACGTTCTAGGTTGGGTTGGCTTGCGCATGGGGACCAGAACTCTAGATTCTTCCACTTGGCCGCCTCTCAAAGGCGTCGTCAGATGTTGCTCCAGTCCATGGTTATCGGGAGTAGGGTTTTTCTTGGCGATGACATCCTTCCGGCTCTGAGCACTCATTTCTGGGACTTCTACTCTAAACCTCTTCGCTTCCGTGCCCCGTTACCGGATTTTCATCTCTCCTCTCTCTCTGTCTCTTGTGCGATCTCTCTTGAGCGGTCCTTCCTACACCAACAGATCAAGAATGCAGTCTGGGCCCTTGGCTCTGGTAAGACGCCTAGCATTGATGGTTTCCCTGTCGAATTTTTTCGTACCTTTTGGGAGGTTTGTAGCACTGATGTGTTTGAGTTTTGTGATGAGTTCACCTCCAATTCTATTTTCCTAAAGGAATTCAATCAAGCTACCTGCGTCTTGGTGCCTAAGCACCCTAACCCCATGGACGTCACCCACTTTCGCCCGATCTCCATCCTAGGCACACCTTACAAGATTATTGCTAAGTTGCTCTCACTGCGGCTTGCGCCTGTCATGCCTTCTATCATTAGCCCCTTCCAGGTTGCTTTCATCAAGGGTCGGCGTCTGCAGGACGCAGTTGTCCTGGCCAATGAGGTCGTGCACTCCCTTTACTGTCTACGGCTTCCTTCATTCATTTTTAAGTTGGACATCTCTAAAGCCTTTGACTCGGTCAGTTGGGAGTTCCTTTCTGACCTCCTCACCCATCTTGCTTTTGGTCCATCGTTCAGACATTGGGTTATGTCGCTCGTCACTGGGGCCCAGCTTGCGGTATCCTTCAATGGGAAATTTGGTGATTTCTTCTGTCTCGAACGTGGCCTCCGTCAAGGTTGTCCATTATCGCCCTTGCTTTTCAACATGGTTGCTGAGAGTTTTCTGTGCTTTTTCATCACGCATCGGTCGTTGGCTTCCTCACACCTCATTCACTCTCCCACCTACAGAACTTCTCCACCCTTCAGTATGCTGACGACTTTCTCTTGTTCGGCAATGCTTCCCGTCAACAGATTGTTAGAACGTGGCTCATCCTTCGGGTTTTTGAGCTCATCTCGGGTCTTTCTATCAATTCCGCTAAATGTCAGCTTTCTCTTATTTACGCAGATCCGGCCACGATGCTTCTTGCGAAAGCGTGCTTTGAGTGTAAGGCTTCTAGCCTGCCCATGGAGTACTTAGGACTTCAGATTACGTTGTCGCCTCCTGCGCCCTCCTTTTGGAATGGAATGGAGCAGGAGCTTAATGATCGCCTTCAGTGTTGGTAGGGAAAGCTACTTTCCCTCCCAGGTCGTATTACTCTAGCTAAGCACTGCCTTGCGTCTGTCCCACTCCATGCCCTGGCCGTCTTTCGGCCTCCTGTAGCCGTTTTGAGTAGGTTCAATAAGCTTATTCGTAAGTTTATTTGGGATGGTGATCGACCTTCAGATCGCCTCGCGCATTGGGATGTGGTTGCCTTTCCGCGTCTTCTTGAGGGTGCTGGGGTTACCAACCTTAGTCGGGCTTGCGAGTCTTCTCTGTGTTCTTGGTGGTGGCGGTTAGCAACTGAGCATTCTCCCATCACCCAATTCATTATTTTTAAATTTGACCTGCCTTCCCCTAGCGTCTGGAATAGTTATATCTCTCATGTCTCCCCCTCTCACTTTTGGTGCGACATACTTTCTGTCCTTCCTCTTTTCCTCCGCCTTGCTGACCTCTCATCGTCTACGTCCCCATCNATTTATTATGCTGCATTGCCCCTTATTCAAAACCTTACAGGCTGGACACAGCCAGTCAAAGACTAAACATTAGACACTCGAATGGCTAGACACAGATTACACAAACGCCCTTCAAGGTCATTTGTTTTATTACAACAAACAAAAAATAGATCAACCGGAAAACAGAAATAGGAGAGATAAAATACAATAATTTACATTATCTCATCGTCTACGTCCCCATCCTGGCCTCTTTCACTTTCCCGTGAGTTCACCTTTTCTTCTTGCTACCTAGCCTCCTTTGGTCCTTCTATCTCGTCGCTACCACCCCGTTCCCTTTGGTCTCTTGGCCCCTCTCCTCGTGCCACTGCTTTTGTCTGGCTTCTCCTTAATGGCCATATAAACACTTTTGACCACCTGCAGTGCCTTGGGATCAGTTTGGCTAACCAGTGTCCCCTATGTCTGGTCGCGGCTGAGTCTCGGGTCCACCTTTTTACTTCTTGTCATTTCTTCTACAGTGTCCTTGCTTCAACTTGGCCTTCTCTTGTTAATAGTCTTCCAAACCCACCATTCATTCGTCTTCTTTTCCTCTTTTGTCCTTCCCCCTGCCTGACTGCTTCCTGGGGTCGTGTCTGGAGGCCGTGGCTCATTTCAGCTTGGTGGCGCATTTGGGAGGAGCGCAACAACAGGGTCTTTAGGGGCACCTTCTCTTCGCCAGATTCGGTGGCTCGTCGTGTGCAAGGGCATGTACAGTTTGCCATCCGATTGAAGCGCCGATGCTCGTCTGCGGCTGGGTGATAGTGCCGCTCCGTCTGTCCTCTCCTCCCTCACCCTGACTCTCCTTTTCTGATCATTATATTGTATATTTCTTTTTCTGCTTCTGTTTTGCGGTTTGTTTTTTTGTGGATTGTTTTTGTACCTGGGGGACATCTTGTCCCTAGATTTTGTTATATATTCCCATTTTATCGGCTCTCTCTCTTAAACTCACCGTAAGGCCTCATTCTCAAAGGCTCACCGTAAGACCTCATCCTTACAGGCTCGCCGCTCACCGTCACGCCTGATGCTAGAAATTTACTAATTCTTTCCTTGTTGGGATGCATGTTTCACTAACATATCATAAAAAGCAAACATTAACATATCCACTATGCAATTGCAGAGATGAAAGATGCCAACCACAAAAATTAACAATTCTCTTGCTATAGGTAGTTTCACCCAAGTTATGGAGTGCCACTATATTTGCTTAATGACTACCGTTCATCTATTTTCCAGAGATTCTAGCTTGAAAGGAAGCAATAGGAAGAGTGACTAGTTCATGCTCATCACAGGGATCACGTTTCTGTTTCTGCTTTTTTTTGCGTTGCCAGCTAAATGGCCTGTTGCGCTTTCTCTGTTTGCGTGCAAAATTTTCACTGATAGTTGAACTAGTGAGTTGTTGGCATTTTGAGGTTTTGACTGAACTGATGTACATGAGTCTGCCATTTGCATCCTTATGCACCAGGCGATGGTCAGAAACTTTAGCTGCAAAATGCACTCCATTAGAGAGCTACGAAGTTGGCAATCTTGCAGAGAGGATGAGCACTCTATACTAAATTATGAATAGTTTCTCCTTAACTTTCAAAATCAGATGAACAATCTGTGTCGATCTTCACATCAGGAACAAAGATAGCTTTCAGAGATAATGGAGTTGACACTTTTTATTTGGACTCTTAATTTTAGTTGAGGATAGAAAAGATCAGTGAGCGCATGAAGTTTCTTCAAGACATTGTTCCTGGGTGCAGTAAGGTAGTTTTACTGGATTCATTACTATGCAAAATTCCTACTTATGATTGTTTTCCATTGATTCAATTCCTTTTTCATATGTCATTGATTCAATTCCTTTTTCATTTTGTCCCCTAAGAGTCATGCCATGACTTGCTTGCCTTGTGGTTCAGATTCTTCAGTCGCATGCTGCTTCTTCAACTGCTGGCTATGTACATGACATGAATGTGGTTCATCTGACCCAACAAATGCAAAAAGAACTAATTCAAACTGCCACAGCTGAGTCCCAAGTGTACCAGATTCATTGAGGAGAGCTATTAGTTCTCATTTTACTTCCATTAATTGACACGAGTTAAATGCCTAAATGAGCTAAACGATCTAAACAAGTACATGCCTAAATGAAATAAACGACCAAGTTAACGTCAAAACGAGCTAAACGAGTCACCTAAATGAGTTAAATAAGTTAAACAAATAAATGCTAAACAAGTTAACGAGTTAATCGAGTCGAGTTCAAGCTCGACTTTGTATAGTCGAGTCGAGCTCGAGCTTACTATAAGAAGCTCGACTCAAGCTCGAGTTGAGTTCGTGCTCGAGTAATTTTAGCCGAGTCGAGCTCTAGCTGGCCAAGCTCGGGCTCGGCTCGGCTCATGTGCAGCCCTACTAAAAGGGCCTCCTCCCATTTCACGTTGCTGTCAAGGAGAGATCTAGCAGGCCCGCCTTCCTCTCCCAGCCCCACGCTTCCTCCCTTCACCCTCCTCCTCTATGGCCTTGACCCAAACGATAAACAGTTGGGTTCGATTAGGCTGTTTGATGTTAATATAAAATAAAATATCAATATAATTGATTTTAATCATTTTTTAAAAATTTTATCAAATTTACTTGAGCGTAGTCAAAGCCACTCGAACCAGCTCGATAAGTTATCAAGTTATTTGGTCAAGCTCGGTGCCTTTTTTTTTTTTTTGCTCGAATAGGATGGTTACAAGGTATTCATTAAGAAAATAAACTTTTTTATTGTTTATTTCAAAAAACAATGATCATTTCAAGCGGTAACTTGAATGTCACACTTATCATTGTTTCTAACTCAATATAACACAATCAAACATGTCAACGATAACCAGATTCAAACCTCAACCTCAAACCCAAGTGTAAGTCACATTACTGGCCGCTATGCTGTAACATGTCAAGTGTTATGTTAAAAAAGATAAACATTATATGTAGAAAAATTAAATTACGAAAATCGTGGCAATCTTAGGACGGCCATTAAATAAATAAATTAGATTTAGGATTGTTTGTTTTGTTTAAAACTAATAGAAAAACAAAAACGATACGCAAAGTTTTAATAATAATGAAAGGGCAGTTAAATTCATCCAACTTGTCCTAGAGTTGGGAAAACCTTGACAATGTTGGCCAAAATTTTGTTCACATTATGCCTGTTTTATGCTAAGCTTTAAAGGTCTAGATCTGATTTTTTGTTAAAAAAAACTAGGGATGAGCGGTTTTCTTCTACGCAAAGTTTTTTTGAGACCAAGTATTTCACAGACTTAAGGAGATATCGTATTAGGTATTTTCATCTCTCTTTTTCCTTTTTTCTTTTTCTTTTCTTTCCTTGCTTTATTTAGTTTTTGCTTGTCTAATTGTTTATTTCTTATTTGGCAAAAGATTAAATCAGTTTGCAATTTTTTTTGCTTAGATCTTAATGTCGTGAATGCATGTTATTTTTGTAGTACATGCACAAGACAAAGTAAGAGTCTCCATTATTTTTCCTTTTTAAAAACTAGAGATCTGCTCAATTTCTATTGACTGTTGCTCAAAGTAAGATTTTCCATTAATTTTGTTTTATCTCATAAAATTCGTCATTCCCTTTGACTAGTTATGGAATTGCAGAGGTACATGATCTACGATTTCACATGGTTGATATGCGATCTCTCTCTTTCTCTCTCTCTCTCTCTCTCTCTCTATATATATATATATATATATATATTATTTTTCCTTAGAAATACAACCTTACATTTATTATTTATTATTATTGGTTTTGCCACCTTTATGTGTTCATCAACCCTGGCTGACGCTAACGTGTCCAAAGCAATAACTATTAGAAGTTGACATTAAATATGCCTTTATCAAAAATTATGAGCCAAGCTAATGTTTGGATCTTGTGATCAACCGTTCTTTCCATTTAAGAACAGAAGAAAAATTAGTGAATTTGCATGGAAAACCCAATGTACATAAATCCTGCATAAAAGCAATGCAATATAAACTTCTAAATGTGACAGAAATAATAGATGCGCAAACTGCAAATTATAGAGGTACATGGTCTGCCGAGGCATCGCCGAGCCCTATGCTGCTGGACTCCAGGAAAGGCTTGTACAAGGTTGCCCGCCTTTCATTTTAAATTGATATCCTAACAATATAAAAAGCATTACTTGGGCCATAGAAAGCTTTATGTAAGAGTTTATAAAGCTTAGCCGACCACCACTTTTTATTATTATACTGATATTGACAAATAGGTATAACTTAATTACGATCTACTATCACTCAAATAAACAGTGAAATTCTCCAAAAATTTAAGTGAAAAAAAGGACAAAATGACAAAGTATGACAATGCAGTGTGAAACTCAGAAGTCTTTGTAATCTAAGCCTATATCGTGATTTCTAAGCATTAAAGGTGAAATTTGGTGTCACTTTTCAAGAAACTACATCAATGATATTAACAATGAAAGATTTATATACTCAAAATAATCTATAAGCAATGAAACTTATACTTATCATAGCATTTGCCCAAAAAGTCAAATGCATATCGTATGTATCAGGATGCTAATCACATTGTGTTCTAAATCACATTGGAATCCAAAAAAAAACTAAGCACCTACTGATATGCATCAAACTCTACTATATTGTGTCAGTCATAAAATAAGATAGAGATAAATATCTTTTTTATTTTCTTAATATATTGGTCATCATTTTATAGGGACTGTGTGGATAAATATAGATAGAAATTTTGCATGTAAGGACAAAGTTCTTAAGCTATTCCATTCAAATTTCAGATTGAGAAATCGGATTCATCGTGATATCAGTTTTGATCAATTAAACAATGTTTCACAACAAAAATCTCCTTAAAATGTCAACATTTCAGGAAATGGCTTGATTTAGTACATGGCACAATTTTCCATACAAAATTTAGTTTTGTACCTAATATGAGAAAAGAGTTCTCTCCTCACAAGGATTATAAATGGAGAGGACATATGGGAGACCAGACACCAAATTACAAGGTTAAAAAGCTTGTGCTAGAGTTGGGAAAACCCTGACTATGTTGTGCTCTCATGGGAGGAAAAGAGCATGTTGGCCAAAATTTTATTTACATTAGTTCTGTTTTAGGCTAAGTTTTAAAGGTCTAGATCTGGTTTTTTGTTCCCAAAAACTAGTGATGATCCATTTTCTTCTAGGGAAAGTTTTCTTGAGAGTAAGCACTTTACAAACTTAAGGAGATGTTGTATTAAGTATATCCCTCTCTCTTTTTCTTTTCTTCTTTTTCTTTTCTTTCCATGTTTTATTTATTTTTACTTGTGTAATTGTCTATTACTTATTTTGTGTAATATTAAATCAGTTTGCAATCTTTTTTACCTAGATCTTAATTTTTTTTTAAACTTTATTGTTTATGATTGATTTAGTCTGCTGGCCTGATGTTAGGGCATCTGTCCTAAACACCCAAGGATCTTAAGATATGTTTAGGTAGTCTCCCAGGTGTAGGAGATTATAAACATCCGTGTTCAAACAATATTGGATCAATTAACATACCCAAATGCAATTCTCTCAACCCCCAATGCAGTTTCTCGCTCTCTCTCTCTCTCTCTCTCTCTCTCTCTCTCTCTCTCTCTCTCTCTATATATATATATATATATATATATATATATATATATATATATATATATATATATATATATATATATATATATATAAGTGTTTGCACTATTGAAGCGTTTTCCGACGCGTCGGTGAAGGAATTTTTTTTTGTGGTGCATGCACAAGACAAAGTAAGAGTCTCCACTATTTTTCTTTTTTGAAAACTAGATATCTGCTCAATTTCTATTGACTATAACTCTAGTTATTTCTGATTAACAAGTAGCAGTTCACTTTAACCATTTTTTTTTCTATAAATAATGTATACACCTTACTATTGTACTCATCGTATCCTTGAAACGTTGAATACAATGGACTCTTGGGTCCCATTTGAAAGATTCCCCTAAATTTTGTCCTTCTTTCTCTTGTCTTTTAAATTCTTAGTTGACAGTATAATGCAGTCTGGGCATTCAAGAAGGTCTTCAAGAAATATGCCTTCTAAAATTTGGATAATAACCCAAGGATGTTAAGATAGAAAAGGTTTTGCTTTCTTTTTTCCAAATGGGTGGTTATTGTTTCATGCTGTTGTTGACGAAAGGTCAATGTTAATTTTGTGTTCTAGCTGTGCTAGTTTTGTTTGTTATATAGTGCCAGCCCCCTTTGGGTCTAAGTGTGCAAATACTTCATCCCTTTTCAATTTAATGGAGTCCACCAAAGAGGGGCCATTATAAAGGAAATTCAATCGTGGGACAATGAATTCAGTACTTTAAGGCGAAAACAGTACGTGGGCCTAACACTTAGCAGGCTATGAATAGTCTGCAGTTCAAAAGCACAGGAGAATCTTGCAACCTCCATCAACATTACACTACCTTCAATCTAAAGAGATTCTAGATCATAGAAGGAACCATAAGGGATAAATAAATAAAAAAAGCACACCATAGAATAGCAGGCTATGGCTAGAAGCATGCATGCAGCCATTTGGATTATAATAAAGAGATTTGTATGATCGGGGCGGATCATTGTTTCAAAGGTTTAAATAAATATTTTCATTTCACCTGTACTGGACATTTGAACTTTCCAATAGTATTTCCACGTTGCCCATTGTCTCAAAATCTAAAATTTGCTGTTTTAAATTATACGATAATTTACGGAATTGGCCTCTTTATGTTAAGTAGTACGTGTATGATGTATCATTTTTAATGTAAAAAAACAAGGTACTGTACCCTTCTGCTCCTTTGACAGTACCATTTTAAGTGGAAAAAAATATGTACTGCTTTTCCCCCTCAATTTCACCGAAATTTTGGGCGTAGAAAGGTGTTGAGTTATTTTTGAAAAGGAAATATATATTTTGGTCATTTTAATAAATTTGTTTTTGCTGGTATATTGAATACTGATTCTCGATAGCCAGAGTTATCTAAAAGATATCCAGCTCATTTATTCAGATCATTTTATCTTAATAATAAAATAAGGAGAAAAAAATATGAACCAAATCACCTTTTTCTGTTTATTGTTCTCTTCACCATCCACAATTATAGATCAGATAGTCCAGTAATTTTAGACTCACGGTTCATATATATATATATATATATATGTGTGTGTGTGTGTGTGTTATAAATAGCTTTGTAGTAGAATATAACAAAAGCGTACCTGAATCTGTTCATGAAGCATACTGATTTGAACTGTGGCTTCTTGGAGCACCGAGATTGGTCCTCCCACCCTTCGTTGTCAACGTGGTATCTATCCTCCTCCATCGCCCTCTCGCTTTCCCTCCTTTTATTTCAACAGGAAAAGGGAGAGGAAGGGAGAAGAGCTCCCTGCGTTTGTTAGGCATAGCTGGCATTACGTTTCCCTTTTAAAGTAATGTGAACAATAACAACAGTGGCATCTTCTTTCTCTCTCTAAACTTTGTTGGGGTGTCCCCTACACCAAAGACTCTCTCTCCTTCTAATTTATTTTTCACATTTTTATAATGATAATCGCACTATCTTCCTCTCTCTGACTTTCTTTCTGCTAAAATTTGTTGGTTTGTCTTCTTTTTCTTTGCTTCCGCTTTGAATATAGAGTTTCCAGACTCACATGCAGAAAAGAGAAAAGCACCAAAATGGGCATGGCTTGGGGGAGTGGAATCTGCCTATTTTGTTTAAAAGAAGAGCAAGGGAGCAGATGGAGGATTTAAGTATGCTGATTGAGTAAAATCCATGCAAGTGTGTTTATCTGGAATCCACATTGTTGGCTCTAAAAACTACATGGATTGGGGGAGTGGAATCTGCCTATTTTCAGTCACCCATCCCTTCCCTTCCGCTCTGGATAAAACAGATAACCAGCTAACCACAGCTCCACACAAACCTCGTTTTCCTCTGGCTATGTAGCTTTTAGAGCCAACAATGTGGATTCCAGATAAACACACTTGCACGGATTTTACTCAATCAGCATACTTAAGTTAAGTCCTCCATCTGCTCCCTTGCTCTTCTTTTAGACAAAATAGGCAGATTCCACTCCCCCAAGCCATGCCCATTTTGGTGCTTTTCTCTTTTCTGCATGTGAGTCTGGAAACTCTATATTCAAAGCGGAAGCAAAGAAAAAGAAGACATATACCAACAAATTTTAGTAGAAAGAAAGTCAGAGAGAGGAAGATGGTGCGATTATCATTATAAAAATGATGAAAAAGAAATTAGAAGGAGAGAGAGTCATTGGTGTAGGGGACACCCCAACAAATTTTAGAGAGAGAAAGTAGATGCCACTGTTGTTATTGTTCACATTATTTTAAAAGGGAAACGTAGTGCCAGCTATGCCTCAACAAACGCAGGGAGCTCTTCTCCCTCCCTCTCCCTTTTCGTGACTCACTCTTGCTTGCAAATTTGCCCAGACATGCAAAATTTAGCATTTAACTTATAAACCCTCAAAATTGGTGAATAGGGCTGGATATAGGGCCAATCTGGGGTAGACCATCCTGAGTCAAATGGAAGTTGCGTTGACCTGAGGCACACTTTGACAGCTGGGTGTAGGCCTGATGATCATGGATTGGGTTGGTGCTCAGCGCAGCCCCGAAGTTGTCCATAACTGAAATATTATGTTGTATTTGTAAATATATAAAATATATTTAAAAATGATAAAAATATTTATCAGGCTGAGTTGACAGCATTTAATTCTTCGGGCCTGAAAATATTTGCAATTTCTCGGGCCTGAAAACATGTGTTCGGGACCGATAGCTAGTTAAATCAATGAATTTTTTTCCATCATTAATTAAGTTAAAATTTGTTGACATCATTGGCATTCTATTCGTTATTAAAAAGTTGAGGGATAGAAAGAAGGCAAGAAAATGTAGGAGTAATATTTACCTTGCCGAATGGGGAAACCAGCTGCTGTAGAGCTCTCACTTTGTCGCCAAGCTTTTGACTATGGGGGGCCTGCAATTCAATTCATGAAGAATGATCCATCCAATCTCCTCAAAATTATTTCCAACTGATGCACAAAACTATAACTTCCAAATTCCAATTAAAACGATCTTATCGAAATTTACGTATACAGGCAGGAGCCACCTCTGGGTCAATGTCAGATATTGATCTCATATTTCTGTTTTTTTTTTAACCTTTACGGCTGTGCTTCAATCAAAGTGTGTACTATGAAAATAACTAATAATGTCATTTTGTTTTTGCAGAAGGGCACGTTGCTGATGGAAATCGACTGTGGAAAACATAAATTTGATTTACACCTTCTAACATGATTTAATTGACGCACCTTTCGATGATGATCAACAAAAAAGTGACGCTTGCATAAGAAAAATCAGGAATATGATGTCCAGGTACCTTGGCTTTTGGTGGGTCCATAATGAATCAGAAAAATACGGTTATCAGGAATATGATGATAACGGTTTAATGCCCATTAAGCTCAACAATGATGAAACTCAACCCAAAGGAACTGGCCACTGAACTCAGCAGTCGAGGAAGCTCTCTCAGGAGCTGTTTGTTTCGAAAGGTGATTTTTGTTTTAGCAGGGGGCTTCTTTCTTTCATTCAATTCATGAGTATTTTAGTCGTTGAAATTTCAATGGGATAGAGTTTTTTTAAAAAAAAAAAAAAAGTGAGTGGTTTTTTCCACCAAAGCCACTGCTTTCCTTATCCTTACCATCCCAGTGCCCATGGTAGAACAAATTACGGTTTTTTTGGACAATGACAGCGATCACCTCAAAATTCAAACCTAATCCTGCCCTTTTAGGGTTGAAAGGGTGGGGTTTGATCAGATAGCCTGAAATTCAAGTAGTGGAGTTGTTTTCCCACAAGAAATACCACCAAACTGATGCCCATCAATTTCCCTTGGCCCATGATTTCAAGCAGTATTATAAAAATAGGTTTGTGCCCATTTATGTGAATAGGGCAATAGAATTATAAAAGTCATTTTATAAAAAAGTAAATTAAAACAAAGTATAAGAAAATAAAAATAAAACATTTAAAACAATTGATTAAGGCTTGATTTGTGCCATCGATTCTGTTTGAATAGGGGAGTGGGAAGTGGAAACAAGAAGGCGTTGCTGGAGTACGTACAACTGCTCAGGCTCAGAGGAGGGTCTACCATCTGACATCACATCTCGTTTGCAACTAATTATGAAGATGACCACCAACACGAGGAAAAACTAAATCAGAACGAGTGCGAAGGGAGTCACGCTGAACGCAACGAAATGGGAAGATGAGGAGAGTTGCTTTTACCGGAGTTGGATAGAGGAAACATGACACTTCTCATCTTTGGGAGACGAGTGTGGCATTGTAGAACGATCAAGTGGGGAATAGGGCAGAGACCCAGTTACATGAATATTGCGGCCTTCTGGAGTACTCCAAGCATTTGCCCTTCAAAATCCAAGGTAAAAGTACATGGTTCTCATTGTCGAAGGCCTGCAAATCGAAAAATAAAAGTGCAAAATAGAGGTTAGAAAAAACATAAGAAATCAAACTCTTATGGTGTTAGGAAACTCTTCATGGCAGGAGCGAGAGGCGACAGTGGGTTGCCTGTTTTTTAATTCTAAACCTATAAGATTTGAGTTTTCAATCATAAATTTGTCAAAAAAGAAAGAAAAATCACTTTCATAGTGTCGCGTATGCATTTTTTAAAATTTTTGAAGTGACATCACCGAAGAACAGTTCAGCAATCCTGGGATTGGTTGGTTCATGTGTTGAGATATGAGCAATGCAATAGCAGTGGAAATAGTAGTAGCGTCTGACAAGCGGCATCAATACAGCAGCGTCAAGAGACAGCACCTGTGACAAAACAAAGAAGAAAATGAAGAGGCAAAAGCGGAATAGATTTTTGGGGTTTGCTTCTAAGAGGTGCAGGTTAATGAACTAACAATTAACCATTAGATGAATAGAAGCTGGGTTTTATAGACCACCTCTCAGGATTTTCCAAATCCGATATACGGTAATGGCAATGAGATTTATGGTAAGAATTAAAACGGAAACATTAATATTGTGATTTATTTCCTGTTTTAATTTCATAACTGTAGAATCCCCTTTGCAGTTATAGAGAAAAGAGTATGGTTCAGGGCCACTATTCAACATTTCCCACTTGGCAATGAGACCGCCAGTTTGCTTCCACTGTGTGTGGTTTTTCTGTTTCTAAGTTACGAGGTTTTCCATAATTGGTTTGTTCATCGTAACTTGAATTTAATTCAAGGTTTGTAGCGAGGTTTTCCATTCAAGGTTTTTCCATTGCAATTTTTAAAATATATCTCAGCCCCATATGGGCTACATGCTTGGTAAACAAGTCCTATGACATTCCCTTGGTAAAGGGATTTGCTACCATGTCATTGGTAGGCATGTATTCAATTGATATTTTATTTTTCTCAATCATTTCATGAACATAATGGTATTTCACCATTATATGTTTACCTTTTGAACTTACAACTCCATTTTTTATAAGTGATATCGTTGTCTGATTATCACAATATAGTTGAACTGGTTCATGATCAAAATCTAGTTTCAAGTCATTCAAGAACTAATTTATCTAGACAGTAAATGTGGTGGCAACATTAGACGCTACATATTCTGCTTCTTGTGTGTGCTGAGCAACACATCCCTGTTTCTTACAAGACCAAGCTATCGCTCCACCTCCAAAGAGAAATATATATCCAGATATGGACTTGCCATCATCTCTACAACCAGCAAAATCTGCATCGGTATAGCCAACTAAAGTTAGTTCATTCACTTGATAGGACAATTTCAGTCCTTTAGTTCCTTTTATATACCGAAAAATTATTTTAACCGCTTGCCAGTGAGGCCAACCATGATTACTTTAGTAACGACTCACAAGTCTAACAGGAAAGCTTATGTCTGGTCTTGTACAAAGCATTAGATACATTAAACTACCAACAGCCTGTGCATAAGGAACATGTATTTTCTGTTGTTCTTCTCCAGGACAATCGCTCCTGCTTAGATTTGCTCCTTTAGCTATCAAAGTTCCAATTGGTTTGCAATCTTGCATTCAAAATTTTTTTAAGATATAATCAATATATCATTCTTGGCTCAAACTCAAAATTCTCGAATCTCTATCTCGAGTGATCTTTATTCCAAATATGTTAGAAGCTTCACCTATGTCCTTGATTTCGAAGTTCTCATTCAACCAAGTATTTGTTTTGGATATCATACTGTTATCGTTTTTAGTCAACAGAATATCATCGACATAAAGATAGAATACATAAGAGACTCCCACTTTTTCAAACATATACACACTGGTCTAGTTGATTTGCTATGCATCCAAACTTTGTAATTGCCTTATAAAAGACAAAATACCACTGTCTTGGAGTCCGCTTCAATTCGTACAATGATTTATGTAGCTTGTACACTATGTCTTGAAATTCTTTGACGACATATCACTACGATTGAGTCATATATATGGTTTCTTTTTATTTACCATTCAAGAAAACAGTTTTCACATCCATCAGATGAACATCCAGGTCATAAAAGGTTTCGATAGTCAAAATTATTTTGATTGATGCAAACTTTGCTACCGGAGAATAGGTTTCTATGTAATCAATTCCTTCTTTTTGGAAAAAACCTTTCGTCACTAGCCTTGCTTTAAACTTCTCAACAGTTTCCTCAGCTTTATATTTTTTCTTTAGCACCCATTTGCACCCAATGCGTCTTCTATCCTTAGGAAGATATACTAGTTCCCAAACTTTATTCTTTTCTATGGATTCGATTTTCTCACCCATAGCGTTCACCCAATCTGACGATTCATGCAAGTTTATCGCATCTTCATATGTCAGATTGTCTGATATTTCATCAATATCTACTAAATAGCATAACTTCTCTTCAAGATATACATAATAATCACTCAAATATAAAGGAGGAGCTCTAGGTCTTTTATGATCTAACAAAGTCTGAGTTGATATGGTGTTTGGATCAGTTAGTTCATTACCTAACTGCTCTCAAGTCGACTCATTATCAGACTGTTCCTCAAACAATTCATGCTCAATTGGTTCTTTACCAAACTAATTCCCAGTCGGTTCATTATCAGACTATTCTCTAGACAATTTATGTTCTGTCCAGATTGTTCTCTAGACAATTCATGCTCACTTGGTTTATTACCAAACTGATCCCCAATCGATTGATTACTAGATTGTTCTCCAGGCAATTCATGCCCATGTTCGAAGGAAATGGGGATCATCAGACCTAACTCAATCCCAGGTTTCCAGTCTCCTCTAGTAGTCTACAGAATTCTGTCTCCGGAGAAGAAAAAAGCTGATGAAACAGCTTGTTCTGGGGCCGGCCAGCCTTTGACGACTGAAACCTGAGGCGCTGGGAATATATGTCATTGAGTGGGGACTTCGCTTACACTGCTGTCGTACAGAATCTGTGTTAAGGATTCTCTCCGGCTGCCATCATTAATTTGGTAGCATCGAACAATTTTCTTGCAAAATTGGGCCGCCTCCATGCTAAAGTACCCTTTCAAAACAAATAAACAAAAAAATTTCCAAAATGGTGAGAAACAGGTTTCGGGTGAATAGGAAATGGATCTCATTTTTAATACCGAAACACATTTCTTTTTCTTGATAAAATATTCCTAGTCTATTCAGGGACCAGGGTGTGTTTGGACAAAGCAACAGTTTGTGGGTGTCCGAGTAGTCTGCCCTAAAAATTAGACGATACTGAGTTTTAGTGCTCCATGTCCCAATTTTGGGAGCAGATTAAATGGCCACCACAAACTGTTCCTTCGTCCAAATGCCCCTTCAAGGAACCTGTTTCACAAGATTGGAAGCAGTTCTGGCCTGTTTATCTTCCAATCCTGGTTTGCTTCATTCTCATGCGGAAAAAGTTCATGTCAACATTTTACTTGCAGAAAGGAGTTTTGTTTTCTTTAAGAGGTAAGCGCGATTGACAGTCAAATGCAAAATATGAGCTCGTATCAGAAAAGTATAGATAATATGAACCCTGTTCGAATTTATGTTCGCAAGATGGACCTGGTTTTGTGAAGCATCGTCGATGACATCCACCCTTCTGCCCTAAAGATGCTAATCCAGTGGATGCCAATAATTGGGAGTCATGTTGGAAATGGTAAGATTTATGAAACCAGGATTCGGTTGAGGCAAGGGTTGCTCGCCGTCCCAGTATTTGAGTCTCGGTCTGGGTGTGGAGCTGGGTTTGTTTATCTTTCTTCTTCCTCTTCTTCGGTCTCTTCTTTTGGTGTCGTGAGAGAGAGCAAGAGGGCCTCGTTCCTAACACCGAGCAAGTAATCTAGGGGGAGAAAAAAAACTATTGTGCTACAAAGAAAAGCAAAATCGCGGTGGGATTTGGACCCGTCGTGTTGTTAATACAGCTTTGACATATAAACGATGAGGATGGTAATGCGATTCTAGACCCACACGCAAGATCTTAGGAGAAACTGAAGCCGATTCATGTTTCTCTTTCACATTCCCGTCGGAAAAATTTCAGCAAAAGAACTCAAACATGCCACGACATTTAAGCTTCATATGGCAAGCCTTTACATCCTTAACGAGGATTAGTGAGGATTGAAGTGCTAGCGTGGCTATTTGGTGTTTATTTTTGTCTTCTACATCCTTAACGATGATTAGTGCTAGCGTGGCTATTTGGTGTTTATTTTTGTCTTCTACATACTTAACGAGGATTAGTGAGGATTGAAGGCAATCTCTTTCGAACACACAATTTTTCTTCTCCTGCCTCGGAGACAGCAGGATTGCAATTTACAAGTAGGTCAGTTACCTCAGATTGTTGAAAGGTATCTTGAAAAACAGCACCATGCTGCATTGAATGCAACAGCATCAAACCGACTACCGATTAGAAGAATTGAACAGCTTATTCAATTTAGGGTAAGGCAGACTTGTCAGTGGATGGAAGTTGTGGCAGTAATGTTTCTTATGTAATCCACATAAAGGTAACATAAAGAGAAGCACATGCCAGAAATGAGAACAAGAGATCTGTTAAATAGTGTGTTTTAGAAGATAAGTGGTACTTTTGGTCTAAGAAACAAGATGGACGTCCCAGTATGATATTCATGAAAGCTGCGCAAAATCTCAATCAGGCAAAGCATCAGCTCAAAGGTAAAATGCAAGTTCTTTTTTCTCTTCTTTTTCCATTTTTTAAATTTTAAATAAAAGTCAAAATCCTGGTTGTTGTAACTCTAATACATTCCGCTATGTACTTAATCCATAATATAATGTTCAAGGCCTGAAACTTTTTACAATATCAACCTTTTTTATTCTTCATCCCCTTCTTTCATTTGCCGAAACAACTTTTGGATGAAATTCTCGGATCTGGCGAAGAGTTCATCTGCCTCTTCCACCTCCCCTCCCTCCCTACTTCGATCCTCGCATGGCATCTCAATGACTACTCGATCCTCACACATGCTTGGCATTTCAATGACTACACCATCACCTAAGGCGACACCTCTAACTTCATTATCTTCTGTAAAAGGCAACAAAAAGTCAAAGTCAGCAAAACTGAAACAAATTACACAATCAAGTTAAATGGTAAAGAAAGAAAGTGACATACCGTGGCCTTTGTTGCAGACGTGGGCAGCAAGCGATGACTATGGCGACCACCAGTGCGAGGAAGGCAACGATCATAAGAAAGCCCAGGAATAATAAAGCAACAACACCCAATCGCCCCACTTTCGTGGAGTCTAGGAGCACTCCAACCGCCAATTTAGCCATTCTATAAGATAAAAAGAAATGAATAAACCGCCAATTTAGCCATTCTATAAGACAAAAAGAAATGAATAAACCGCCAATTTAGCCAGTTTATTCATTTCTTTTTGTCTTATAGAATGGCTAAATTGGCTGTTGGAGAGCTCCTAGACTCCACGAAAGTGGGAAGATTGGGTGTTGTTGCTATATTATTCCTGGGCTTTCTTATGATCGTTGCCTTCCTCGCAGTGGTCGTCGCCATAGTCATCGCTTGCTGCCACGTCTGCAACAAAGCCACGGTATGTCACTTTCTTTCTTTACCATTTAACTTGATTGTGCAATTTATTTCAGTTTTGCTGACTTTGACTTTTTGTTTCCTTTTACAGAAGATAATGAAGTTAGAGGTGTCGCCTTAGGTGATGGTGTAGTCATTGAAATGCCAAGCATGTGTGAGGATCAAGTAGTCATTGAGATGTCATGCGAGGATCGAAGTAGGGAGGGAGGGGAGGTAGAAGAGGCAGATGAACTCTTCGCCAGATCCGAGAATTTCATCCAAAAGTTGTTTCAGCAAATGAAAGAAGGGTATGAAGAATAAAAAAGGTTGGTATTGTAAAAAGTTTCAGGCCTTGAACATTATATTATGGATTAAGTACATAGCGGAATGTATTAGAGTTACAACAACCAGGATTTTGACTTTTATTTGAAATTTAAAAAATGGAAAAAGAAGAGAAAAAAGAACTTGCATTATACCTTTGAGCTGATGCTTTGCCTGATTGAGATTTTGCGCAGCTCTCATGAATATCATACTGGGACATGTCCATCTTGTTTCTTAGACCAAAAGTACCACTGATCTTCTAAAACACACTATTTAACAGATCTCTTGTTCTCATTTCTGGCATGTGCTTCTCTTTATGTTACCTTTATGTGGATTACATAAGAAACATTAGTCGGTTTGATGCTGTTGCATTCAATGCAGCATGGTGCTGTCTCCGAGGCAGGAGAAGAAAAAGATGTGTGTTGGAAAGAGATTGCCTTCAATCCTCACTAATCCTCGTTAAGGATATAGAAGACAAAAATAAACACCAAATAGCCACGCTAGCACTTCAACCATAATTTTTGCATTGGTTTTTGCTGTTGGAACGTTTTGCACCACAATAAATGTGGCACGAAGCCCTTAACTTCAAATCGGACACTTGAATATGAAACGAAAATTTCTCTCAGAAGAAACAGAAGGAATCTAAGCGCAGCGAGGAGTACAGTTTTCATCCTTGCCAGGTATGTCCGGAATGCGGAGACATTATTGGTGCGTGCTGACAAGAGGAAGGAAGAGGAAGTTGATGGCTGTCCTTTGATTCTCATATTTAAAGAACTAGAAAGAACCAAAGGCAAAGTCAGTGGATGGGCCAAAAGTTTTCCCAGGGGTTTGTCGGACAGTGCTGACAAGAGGAAAGAAGAGGAAGTTGATGGCTGTCCTTTGATTCTCATATTTAAAAAACTAGAAAGAACCAAAGGCAAAGTCAGTGGATGGGCCAAAAAGTTTTCCCAGGGGTTTGTCGGACAGATTGAGGACTGTCGTAGTCAACTCTTGGAATGAGGAGAAAAGAGGCTGCCGCACTCCTTTGATTAATGAAAAGAATTGCAAGGAACTTCTTGGGAAACTTTTAAACATGAAAGAGTCATTTTAGTAAAAAATGTCGAATAAAGTGTAAATACATCAATCTTATACTCCAGCGTTGATTAACCGGACTAAAATCCTGCCGGATTGGGAAGACGGTATATGAATAAACAAATTCTTTGGATCCACCAACAATTAAATCATGTTTTACTAGGGTTGGTTTTTATTTTTCACTTAAGTATTGTTTTTCGAATGATTGAGAGAAAAACAAATAGAAAAAGTATGAACTTCTCTATATTTTTTTTACACCGTTCATCGTGATCAATTAGATGGCCTTTGTTAAATAGTTTAAGTGACTCTAAAAAGAAAAAAACACTATTATATATATATATATATATATATATATATATATATATATATATATATATATATATATATATATATATATATAAAGTTGAAAAGTTGAGGACCACGTTTCTTCCTTAGACTGAAGAATGGAGAAATTAGATGAGTTGAATTGCAGATATTGGTTGCTGAGGGGGAATTGAAAAGAAGACGGAGCTGTTGTTTGCACCAAAAAAGGCTGAAGAACAGATTTGTCTTTGTTGACATTCCTAATCGATCGTCATTTTGTAGACTTAACACATATTCAATTCGATGAACCGTCAGATTGAACTCGATAACAAGGGCAAAAGGAGCCCTTCGGTAAAGACAGAAAGGGAAAACCAACTCTTGAAAAAGAAAACCGTGAAATGAAAAAGAAAATAATTCCATATTCGACTTCATGACGTTTATGGTCCGCCTCACAGGTCGTAATTGTGAAACAGGCTCCTTGAAGGGGCATTTGGACGAAGGAACGGTTTGTGGTGGCCACTTAATCTGCTCCCAAAATTGGGACATGGAGTACTAAAACTCAGTGTCGTCTAAATCCGCTCCAGTTTTAGGGCAGACTACTCGGACACCCACAAACAAATTGTTCCTTTGTCCAAACACACCCTAAATAGACTAGGAATATTTTATCAAGAAAAAGAAAATTGTTCCGGTACTAAAAATGAGATCCATTTCCTATTCACCAGAAACCTGTTTCTTATGGGCAAGATCAAAATTATAATTAATGATGGGATGGCAGCTGGAGAGAATCCTTAACACAGATTCTGTACAACAGCAGTTTAAGCCAAGTCTCCACTCAATGACATATATTCCCAGCGCCTCAGGTTTCAGTCCCCCAGAAGCTGTTTCATCAGCGTTTTTCTTCTCCGGAGTCAGAATTCTGTAGGAGACTGGAACCCTGGGATTGAGTTAGGATCAGTCCCCTGACGATCCCCATTTTTGCTGTAAATTATCTTCATTTTTATTCTGATTAAAAGGAAGGCAGGGGACCTAACCCCCAGGCAGACTCTTACTTGGGAAAGTTCCGAAGAGAAAAGACAAGAACCGCTTCCTATTCCTTGGAACCTACTACTCGTGCGACTGCACCTTCGTTGAAACTTAATCCCCTTTCCCGTTTGTTTCATCACGGTTTTCTAGACGTGATCTCTTCGCAACTTAAGCAATTCCTACCTTCGCCTGCGTACCTTGAAGCTTTTACTACCCTTCTCTCACTTCTTATGGTTCAAAATTTAAGGGTCTCTCCAGTCATTGCCACATTTATCTCCAACTGTCTTTTGAGCAACAAATTCATCCATAATTTCCCAAGACGAAGTGTTTGTTTCATCAAACAAAATGCTTTTATGTCATGGTATCAAATCACTACTTTCTTTTTCACATGGGTGCCGAATGTCGTGCAATTTTAATTAACAAAAATTTTGACCTGATTAGCTATGTCACGAGCGCCGGGTGCGGGTGCCGGCGTTGCACATCTTAGGTGCGGCGATGTTGCAAGAATATATTATTATTATTATTAGTATTATTAATTTATTAAAATAAGAATAATATGTATAATAATATATATGACAAAAAATTGTCTACAAACCAAAAAATTAGTAAATAACAAGATCAAAATTGTAAATTTAAAATTTGCTAATCATGAATATAAACCAAAAGCAGCATTGAGAATATATTCAAATGGGGCGTCACAAAATCAGAATATATTCTATAATATATTATGTGAAGCTAAGATGCAGAAACCAGCAATGCAAAAAAAAATTCAGTAAAATTTAAAATAACAGTACAAAAAACAATTTATTTTGTGAAGATGTGAAGAAGAGGGCTTCAAGAAGGTGAAGAAGAAGGATGAAAAAGAAGACTGAAGAAGAGGGGCATAAAAGAACGATGGAGAAGAAGGGACGAAGAAGAAGAGGAAATAGGGAAAGAAGAAACAGGACAAGAAAGAAACTTGATGCCGCCAGACGAAGATGATGCTGCAGACGCCAGTCGCCGGATGGAGAGGTAGCTGTCGATGGAAGAGACAAAGGAGAGGTAGCTGCCGGTGGAAGAGACAGAGCAGCAAAGGGGCGAGCGAGGTCGATGTGGGTCAAAGATGATCGATTTAAAAAAAAAAAAACCCTAAAAGTTGCGCCAAAATAGACCGGCTCGCATTTGACCGCCTCCGACTCGAGTCAAACGTGAGTCCGGTGCAAGTAGGAAAAGGATGATTTTAGTCGGGTGGGGTCAGGTGCACCAGACTCTTGTTTGACCATTTGGGTGCACACTGAGGGCACACCCGCATCGTGTCGACGCGGGTGCGAAGCCAAAATTTGGCGCACCTTCTTTACATAGCTGAGGAGTAATTTAACACAGAAGCCGAAGATGAGTTCTTTCTTTACACTAAACTCACACATGAAAACCATTAATGACAATAAAACAAAAGGGCAAGAATAAAATATTGGAGATATTGGTGACAATGGAGACTTGGCGAGCTATTCAACGACCTAAGATTGGCCAACATACTCTTTTATGCCCAGGAGAGCGCAACATAGTTAGGGTTTCTCAAACTCTAGCGCAAGCTTTTTAGCCTTGCAATTTGGTGTCTAATCTTCCTCATGTCCTCTCCATTTATAATTGTTGTGAAGAGAGAACTTTTTTCTCATAATAGGTACAAAATTACATTTTGTATAGAAAGTCATGCCATGTACTAAATCAAGCCATTTCCTGAAATATTAACATTTTAAGGATATTTTTGTTGTAAAATATTATTTAATTGATTAAAACTGATATAATGATGATTCCGATTTCTGAATCTGAAATTTGAATGAAATAGCCTAAAAACTTTGTCCATGCATGCAAAATTCTATCAATATTTGTGCACACAATACCTATAAAATGACTACCAATATATTAAAAAAATAAAAAAGATATTTATCTCTATCTTATTTTATGATTGACACGATATGGTAGAGTTTAATGCATATCAGTAGGTGCTAAGTTTTAGGATTCCAATGTGATTTAGAACACATTGTGGTTTGCATCCTGATACGTACAATATGCATTTGACTTTTTGGGCAAATGCTATGATATATTATCCTTATTGGTTACTCTCATTTATTATGTCGAGGTAATTTTTTAAGTATAAGTTTCATTTCTTATAGATTATTATGAGTATATAGATCTTTCATCGTTAATATCCTCGATGTAGTTTCTTGAAAAGATATACAAGCACCAAATTTCACCTTTAATGTTTAGCAATCACCATATAGGCTTAGAGCGCAAAGACCTTGAAGTTTTACACATGCACTGTCACACTTTCTCATTTTGTCCTCTCTCTCACTTAAATTTTTGGAGACTTTCGCTGTTTAATTGAGTGATAATAGATCATAATTAAGTTATTCCTATTTGTTAATATCAATATAATAATAAATAATGGTGGTTGGCTATGTATTATAAACTCTTACATATGGTTTTTTGTTTTTTTTTCCTAAACAAAGCTTTCTATGGCCCAAGTAATGCTTTTTATGTTGTTAGGATATCAATTTAAAATAAAAGGCGGGCAACCCTATACAAGCCTTTCCCGGAGTGCAGCAGCATAGGGCTCGGCAACGCCTCGGTAGCCTCTCAGGCAGCCCTCGGCAGACCATGTACCTCTGCAATTTGCAGTTTCTGATTTGTAATAAAATGTGCGCATCTATTATTTCTGTCACGTTAAGAAGTTTATATTGCATTGCTTTTGAGCAAGATTTATGTACATTGGTTTTCCACGCAAATTCACTAAATTTTCTTTTGATCTTAAATGGAAAGAACGATTCATCACATGATCTAAACATTAATCTGGCTCATAATTTTTGATAACGACATATTTAATGTCAACTTCAAATAGCTATTTCTTTGGGCACGTTAGCGTCAGCGAGGGTTGGTGATCACTGAAAGGTGACAAGACCAATAATAATAAATAATAAACGTATGGTTGTCTTTCTAACAAAATGGGATAAGGAAAAAGAATGAATATATATATATATATATATATATATATATATATATATATATATATATAGAGAGAGAGAGAGAGAGGCCGAGAGAGAGAGAGAGATCGCATATCAGCCATGTGAAATCGTAGATCATGTACCTCTGCAATTCCATAGCTAGTTAAAGGGAATGAAGAATTTATGAGATAAAACAAAATTAATGGACACTCTTACTTTGAGCAACAGTCAATAGAAATTGAGCATATCTCTAGTTTTTAAAAAGGAAAAATAATGGAGACTTTTACTTTGTTTGGTCCATGCACTATTGAAAAAAAACATGCATTCACAACATGAAGATCTAGGCAAAAAAAATTTGAAACTGATTTAATCTTTTGCCAAATAAGAAATAAACAATTACATAAGCAAAAACTAAATAAAGCAAGGAAAGAAAAGAAGAAGAGAGATGGAAATAATTAATATGGTATCTCCTGAAGTATGTGAACTACTTAGTCTCAAGAAAACTTTGCCTAGAAGAAACCCGCTCATCACTAGTTTTTTGAAACAAAAAATCTGATATAGACCTTTAAAGCTTAGCATAAAATTAGAGCAAAATCTCTAGCCTACTTAAAATCCAAGTTTATATCCAAATCTAGCATTTCAAACTCAAAATCCAATTATCAAATCCGAATTAGATCCAAATTGGGAATTCCAAAGCTCTACCCTTTTGAATTCAAATTTCGAAATTTGGCTCCAAAGCTCTTATCTCTTTAATTCAAATCTTGAATTCGAATTTCGAAATTTGGGTCTAAAGCTCTTATCACTTTAATTCAAATCTTGAATTCGAATTTCGAAATTTGGCTCCAAAGCTCTTATCTCTTTAATTCAAATCTTGAATTCGAATTTTAAATTTTGGCTCCAAAATCTCTATAAATACCCCATAATCTTCTCTCTTGAGAGGGGCCAACCATGGAGGAACCTCTTGTGCTTCCTCATTTTCCTTTGCTCTCTCTTTCCATTTCTCTCTTCTTCTCCAACTTGGAGTAATTTTCATCAAGCAACAACTCTTCAAGGGAGCATCAAAGATCTCTTGGAGGCTTCATCTTCAACATCTTGGGAGCTTCATGCAAGGCAAATCCAAGATCATTCAAGAGAGGGCTCATTTCTAATATCAATCACATTCGAGGTATGTAATCTTCCTCTATTTCTATTTTTATTTTCTCTTCTCTCCATGGCATTTCCATTATTATCCAAAACACGGGCTGGGTAATTCACTCTTGACGCAATCCCAAATTTTCATGCTGTCATATTTTCTAGTTCAAAGATAACACATATCGTGAGTTCAATTCGAATTGTTTCCAGCTCAAACAAGGGGCGGGTTGATAATGCAGCCTCAATTAGGTGGTTGACGTTCCACCAGTACGTATGTTGTTGAATTTTCATACGGAAACTACAATAATAGACGGATGAATGGTCGCTAAACGTACGAGTTGAATCAATAATGGGACTTCTTTATAGTTAGGGATGTCGATGGATTCGTGTTGAATCCGATGTACTCTTAATCTATTTACAGATTTAGATTCGAATTTGAATTTAAACATAAATAAAACAAAATTCTATAGCATGTCTGAATCCGAATTTGATACTAATCTAATTGTTACATTCACATTACAATCTTAAGAACCAACTTTCAAAATGTGCGGACAGGGTGGTTATTTAAAACTAAGCCTGCAGCTCGGGATTCCAGTGTGATCGGGCATTTATTTAAGTCCAAAACCAACCAGACGTCACTCTTAAAATCAAATTCTATCCGACTATTTTTTTGTCTCTTTTAACTGCAGTTTATCCAAACGAATTTATTGACATCCCTATAGACTCTCTTTGCCAAGTTAACGCACAAAGACAGGTTGGTTCTGCTTCTGAGCATGGAAACCGCTTGTATCGATAGACCATCCTTCGTAGATGGCAGCAAGCTCCCTGCTCCTCTTTAGCTTATGCATTGGCCTCCAAATTTCTCCGGCTTTGCTTATAAACGTAAGTGCTCCCATTATCATATTTTTTGTTTTTTCATGATTTAAGTATTTTTAAATTTATTTTCCATTTATTTAAAAACTGTTGTTTAACATATTTACTAACTCACAACCGATTCACCTGACTCGCCAAATCAGCCAATTCACCTAATGGACAACTTTCTCAATTCAGTTTCCAACCCGATTTTTATGACACTGACTCTAACAAACTCGAACTGGGTTACATACGCATCATGGTGCATGAAAATTTTATGCAGATACCTCTGATGTTGCCACATGGTGATCAAAGATTTTTGGATTCGACAATAAAATCGAGATAGAAAGCCAACAAATTTACTTGGTCAAGAATGATTTGATGGAGAATGCGGGAATGATTGTGTTAGTCCATATGTATATATGTCACTCTTCTAAGCGACAAAGGTAACTTATTATTTGAGAAAATAAGTTATCATTGCCTAGTTTTCCTCTCCCGGTCAAAACTCTCTTCCCTCCGTGGATCCAAGAGTGAGTTGTACGCACAAGGCGGTGTACCCCATTGTGTACGCAGCATGTACACACCAGAAAAAGTGGAAATTATTGTATTTTGGTGGAAAGCCTGAATATGCTCTACTTTCCCATAAAATGTATACAATTATGTCAAGTATCAAATGCAGCCAACTATATGTAGCCAAAACGCAGAGACGCTCAAGGGAAGAGTAACTTTGACTATTTAAGTTTGCTTTTCTATCTGATATCTGATAAATATTGTGTGAAATCATTACAAACTATTCAGTTTTATAATTGTTATCAGCTGATCCCTCCTTTGTTTTGTGATCTTCCATGAAGTTATTTTTTGACTTTGGACAATGTAATTTAGATACTATAACTAACGAATCATGCTTGTGCTGAGACAAACGTTTGCACCCAGGGGAGGGACTCCTCAAGCAGTTGTCGCGACGTTGACTTTGACCAAATCAAAAATAAAAATGTCAAGTCAAAAGAAGATAAGAAGTCGTCTCCTTCCGATTTAATGGCCAAAGATAGCCAATATCTTGACAATCGAACCGATAACATTGCCCATGTTAAATTTATAAAATTGCCATTATGTTCAATCATTAATTATATTTTGGGAGTCTTCTTTTATATATATATATCGTTTTGTGGATTAGTTGTTGGCTACACCAAAAATGTCCAACGATAGGAAGTTCCCTTCCTTTTCTCAATGTAAATAAAAAAGAAGAAGAAAAAACTGTTAAAAAAATTACAAAAAGGCTGTTTAACTCATGACTGAATAACAAACCACCGCCCCACTTTTGAAGCTTACGAAAGAGGCCCTCAATTTTGAAGCTAATTCGCCAACAATCGCTTTTAAAGGGAAAACACTAGAATCGAAAAGTGAATGTACAAAATTACCCATTGCAAGGAAAGTTATCAAAACAGAAAGTAAAGAAAAAATGAAGGTCGACACCTGCGCCGGCGCGATCGCCGCTCCCCGTCCCAGCGGCAGGAAAGGTTCAAAGGTGACCACTTTTCTTTTTCCTTTTTGAGTGAGTTGTTATTTTCTTTCTGAATTTGAATTGGTCGTCTGAAGAAATCCTTTTTGAGTGAGTTGTTATTTTCTTTCTGAATTTGAATTGGTCGTCTGAAGAAAGAAAAGGGAAGTAGGGGAGATTTGAATCACAATTGCAGCCAGGATGTCGGCGAATTGCTCGACTGGGAGACCTCTTGCAAATGGCTAGATTAATCTTACTCTGCTTTTCCCTCATAGAAACTGTGATGCAAATTCCATCGAGATTTTTTTGTGAAGGCTTTTTTGTTACTTTTTGAAGCAAGTCACTGATCAAGGACGGACATGGCACATCTGTTGACTGGTGGACAGAAATGAAAGTTTTAATCAACTAAGATAATCAGATGGCACCAATGGACTGTCAAGAGGGCAACAACTCAAAATGGGTGGGCTACGACGTGTTATGCGGCCTGAGTGATAGGGAGGCTATGCTGGGTAGGTCTGTTTATACAAGTTGAAGTATATTGAGATTTACTGTCAGTACATTTTTAAATCCTATGACTTTCCTGTGACAAACATCACTTGTGTGAATAGTAACAACTTGCTTCCATCTTGAGCAATATCTTTGCCATTCAGAAGCAAAGGTACATGGGTGAAAGCTAAAGGAATCTTGAAAGAACAGAGAATATGTTTGAGTGGAAATTTTCAACACATTTCGACATTAATTGGCTTGGATTAACCTATGAAATTTAACTGAATGCCCGATGTTCGCAGATATTTGATTACTCAATAAGTGCATGGATATTAGGCAGTGGAATTGGGGATGTTAGGATCGAGACATTTTCTTTTTCTCACTTCTGACACCAAGAAAACAATACGAATAAGAGAAACTAGACGAAGACAAAATGATTTTATGTGCTTCGGAGACAAACAAGGGCACTTGCATATTTGATCGAAGATATCTTGATGCGGACACTTGCATGCAATGTGGACTTCAAATGTGAAGCATCACATCCAAAAGGAGAGGTTTGTGAGGATATCTTGATGGAACAAAGGGGAAACCCAATGTTCAAAAGAATCTTCAAGTAGATGAAAGGATTAAAGTTGTTGAGGAGAATGAGAAAAAGCTTGAACAGATATGGAAGACTTCAATGTAATTTCCCAGATTGTTAACCTTGTGGAAATAAGTAATTGTGCCCAGGGGTGGAGGGAGGAGGGGCCGCCTAGGCCATTGCCCCACCTCGGCCAATGAAAAAAAAAANCCTCAGCCATAACAGCCCAGTGATGGGGACAGGCAACTCACGTATGGCTGAGGGGACCGATTACCCAGACCGGATTAACTTGATGTGTCTCTCACCATCACGAGACACGGTATTTATACTTAAGGGTCCGAAACGGATATGGACCCGTATCGACGCAGGACTATCCAGATGGGGAAATCCCAACAATCTCCCACTAGTCTAAGTCGATATCAAGGGTAAACAAAATGAATGGATTAGCCTTAAAATCCATTCTAAGGTCCCACCTTGTTGTCTTACAAAACTTCTCAATAAGCAAATGAGAATACAACATAGACAACAAGCTTAATGAGAATCAACAAACTGTAAGTGATCACATTCATAAATGTTTGCATAATAGTGTGCTTACATTGAACTACATAAACTCATCCTCTTAACATGTTCAAAGAACATACCAGATGCTAGCGCTTTAGTAAGAGGATCTGCAACCATATCTGTAGTCCCAATGTGTTGAATACACACTAGTTGATTCTCTGTCCTTTCCTTAACAACAAAATACTTAAGTTCCATATGCTTACAAGAAGTAGTACTTTTGTTGTTGTTGGAAAAGGACACAGTAGCTTCATTATCACAGTGAACCTTAAGTGGTCTCTCAATAGATTCCACTATCTTGAGCTGTGAAATGAAATTCTTTATCCAAATTGCCTGTGAGGTAGTCTCATATAACGCAATGAATTATGCTTCCATGGTGTGAGCAGCAGTCACAGTCTGCTTTTTGCTCCCCCATGAGATGGCACCTCCTGATAGAAGGAAGACAAAACCAGTAGTAGACTTTCTACTATCAGTACATCCTCCAAGATCGGCGTCAGAATAGCCAATCACTTCTAAATGGTCCATCTTGCGATATGTCAACATGTAATCTTTTGTCCCTTGCAAGTACCGCATGACTCTCTTTACGGCCTTCCAATGTGCCATGCCTGGATTAGACTGAAATCTACCAAGCATGCCAACAACAAAGGAAATGTCAGGCCTAGTGCAAATCTGCGCATACTGCAAGCTGCCAACCGCTGATGCATATGGAATGTTGATCATTTGTGCCTTTTCAAATTCGTCCTTAGGACAATCATTTAGGCTCAATTTATCCCCTTTAGCTATGAGTGCTGAAATAGGAGAACAATTCTCCATCCCATATCTCTTAAGAACTTTATTGATGTATGCTGATTGGGAGAGACTTAAAACACATTTAGATCTGTCTCGACGAATCTCAATGCCGAGAACAAATGAAGCCTCACCCATGTCCTTCATCTCAAAATGAGATGCGAGAAAATGTTTGGTTTCTGTTAGCAATTGAAGATCATTTGAAGCAAGC
>JAANDH010000864.1:3524-24343 GCA_011799765.1 Nymphaea thermarum
TTTCAATTGGATTTGGATCAAATGACATTTGCAATTGGATTTGGACTCGTAATCCTCCATTGGGATTCGTGTCCAGGGTAAAATTGGTGATTTGAATCTAATTTTTCTTTAAATTCGAATTGGCTTTGAAATTGCAAATTTTTCACCATTCTTTTGTGAAATTTTCACATTGCTTCAATTTTGATGTGGAAAAATTTGGGGTGTTAACATCCAGCTTCAGCCAAGTTCTCGGTGTGTTATTACATGGGTCCAGCTATTGACCCACTAATCCACCCCACTACTAGTAAAGCATTACCTATAAACAGAAAATAAAGGCACAGGAAGTCAAGGAAGTCAAGGAAGTCAAGTAAACTATGTTGTAAAGCAACTTTCAGCCTGGCCAGACTTCAGGGCCTCACAAAAGGGAATTGATCACTTCCTAAACCCTATTATACACAAGCTGGAAGAGCAACATGGTGACATAATTTAATAAATTAAGCTCTAATTTTCATGTTGGCAGTTCACCAACATAAGTTTGGGTGTCATTTAGTAGCAAAGGAGTCAAAAGTTGCTTCTGTTTGATATGAAATGGAAAGGGATAAGTGTACCTGTTTGGACAACAATAAGGACTAAGAAGCAGCGGCACTTCCAAGTACACCAGCCGTCCAGATCAAACTCATAAAATTTCTAGGTAAATAAAAAAAAGAAACATGTGTTAGTATTATCGGTGTTACAATAGCAAAAACAAAAGCAACAAAGTATAATATCACAATGCAAAAGACAATGATTAGTTACACCTTTGTTTGGACAACAATAAGAAACGGAAGCACTTCCAAGTACACCAGCTATCCAGATCAAATTCATAAAAATTCTAGGTAAATGAAATAAGGAAACCCATGATAGTATTATCGATGTTACAGTAGCAGAAACAAAATCAACAAAGTCTAATATCACAATGCCAAAGACAATGATTTACTACACCATGGAATCCTACTAGTTATTGGTGATCTTTATCATGTAGCGAAGGGATGGTTATGTGCAATGAGTTGTATCATGCACAATTCCTTATTCATGACATGTGTTCCCTTGGCCGACTTTTAAGGGTAAGTGTCATGCACATGGACCTTTATGTTGGGTATAGTTGCCACAAGCCTGTGCATATGACCACCTACACATATTGCCCATTTTGGCAGCCTGAGTGCATCCCTCTTGGTAATTAGTAAGGCCTTATTTAACCTGGCTAGCCTCCCTATGGAAAAGTGAAAGTACATATATAGATCATGGATAGGATCCACTTGGATCTGGCCATAACTGACATTCATTTGCCAAGGCAATGTCTCGATCATTTTTATCTCAATATACAGCTTGGGCCCAGATGTTGTAGATATCCAGTAGCACACGAAGCCATTATCAAGCTCCAACTGACTACAAGGAAGTCTAATATATATTTTCATAGCCTCTCTATGCATTTACTCCCAGAAATTCATTGGCAAAGGTAATTCATTCAGAGTGTAAATTGTAAAGGAGAAAATGTCCAACATTAACTTGGAAATAGATGAGAGAGAGTGTGGTGCATTTATGTGCCATTAATTTCCTCGTTCATGTTCATATGAATGCAATGTCAACCTCACATTAAAGTTTTAAAAAACTTAGGTGGTGGTTTACAAAAAGCTCTAATAGACTTGATCAGCTTAGTGGTATGATCCACAAGGAGGATTGCTTGCTACAAATGAATTCTCTCTCTCTCTCTCTCTCTCTCTCTCTCTCTCTCTCTCTCTCTCAATGAGAACCAGGGAATATTGTATGCCATTATTGGCACACAAAGGGGGAGACCTGATCTTAGTTCTATTCAGAAGGAACTGGTTATGGTATGTTAATTTCCTTATTTACCTTATCACTAACCAAAGCCAAGGGCAAAAACACCGGACAACCAAATTGGAGGCTACCATTATGTTGATGTGGTCGATGTTCTCATAGACATACAGTTACCCAGAGAGACAACTAGTTGAAAATGAGTATAACTTAAAATTAGCCAACATAAGAGTTTTGAATTTTGTTTCCACTTGAAGTCCAATTTTATATATTTGTCTCCCGAAATCGATTATTTTGGGGTCGTTTGGCACCAGGGATACTATGAGATTCTTCTCACAAATCTGCCTCAAAAACACTTCGTGATTGTTTCATCAATCTACTCATAGAATGTCTTGACCCCTTTGTAATAACCTCTATGCCTGCACACCCAAGGCTTGAGGCATTGAATCAACACTGGCTTCACAAAGGGGTGCTTTGTAGATTCTTTGGTTTCAATCACTACAGATATGGCTTAATCCATCTGTTAGCAAAGCATGATTTTCAAAATTATTGAATTGTGCGCTGCTTGTGCTGCTTATTAGCTACTTGGATTTGCAGTGACTATGCAATTAGAAAATGGGACATTCCCCAAGCCCTCATTTGAAAGTTCCCATCTCCTCAAGCAATTAGTGTAGTGGTTTCGATGGAGCGTCCAACCTCTTAACTAACCTAAGCTCGAAGGTTGCTACTATGCAACAAGCAACTCGTCATGTTTTCGAAAGATTTTGATCTTAAATGAAGATTAAAAGGATATATAGCAGAAAAGTTTTTCAATGTGTTTTAGCTCAAATCTACATTAAGGAAAGCAAGGTGACCTTAAATACTACTAGCTAGTTTCAACTAATTGGAGGTGTAAGATTGATGTCTGCCACTGCTTTGGATAAGCAAATTAACCAAAAACATAACAAAGAGCTATTGCTTCTTCATTCAGCCTCTTAATTAGGGTAGCCTCTTGCTCTACAAAAAAGGACTGGTGCATGATCTCTTCCTCATCAAATAATTCATGCACGGATGATAAGAAAATCCATTATTCCTTACAACATAGAAAGACCTTCGATATTGTGATACCATTCAAAAGCCTTAATCATAATATTTAGCACTAATCGTTAAAAATGTTACTCTCTCTAAAAAATGGCACATTGTCAGTTGGTTTTTTATCCATAATAATGAACCTTTTAATCCCGAATAGGCATCCCAATGGACAAGGACTAGCATATTGTCATGTTTGCTTATGGTCAACTTGCTAAAGCTAAGACAACACTAACCAATTGGTACCATGAATTTGGAGGACAGTACATAAAATTACATAAATTATTTTGTCCAAGATGGGAGAACTCAATTGAAGCTTTCATTTGTCAGTATAAAAATTTTAATATGTACCTTGAATTATGATAATATATTGACCTTTTAGTGCCGCAAAAAAACACCAGTAAAGAAGGAAAACATGTCAGTGAAGTTTGTTGGAGATGATGTAGTGGTATGATGCCCTTGAGTAGTTCTAAGTTTCTTGAGCAAGCTCAACAACGGAGTCTCCAGGATGAGTGCATGGATGGTAGAAGCTAGGGTTGGGCATCGGGCCGGGCCGGGCCGGGTGCCGGGCCAGGCCGGGTGCCGGGTGCCGGGCCGGGCCGGGCCGGGTGCCGGGTGCCGGGCCGGGCCGAGCCGGGTGCCGGGCCGGGCCGGGCCGGGTACCGGGCCTGGCCACCAAAAGCCAGGCCCGGCCCGGCCCGCCGCGAAGAGGGAGACACGGGAAAGGGGAGCCGGGGTTGCAGGGGGGACGGAGTCGACGAACCGACGGAGGCGGAGAGGAGCGAGCTGCGGAGGACAGAGGTGGTGTGGGAGTGGAGCGGGGCTGCGGGGGACGGAGCGGGGCTGAGGTCTCGAAGCTTTTCCGCCATGAATGCGTGAGATGTCCTTCCAAACCCTGAAGGGAGAGGGGTTGGCAGGAAGAAAGAGAAAAGAGAGAGATGTGCCCTAACAGAAGAAGAGGTAGCACGGGGCAGGGGCACGCACAGAGCACAGAGAGTGAGACAGAAAAAGTATCGTCTCTCTGCAACCTCTGCAGAACACAAACCCTAGATTTCTCTCCCAAGCGGAGAAGCTACGCATTGAGACCGATAGTGGGGAGGCAGCGCGCTTCCAGTAGACTTTGAAACCTGCTTCTCTCTCTCTCTCTCTCTCTCTCGTTTTTCCCCTTCCTTTTTTCCTTTCCCTGTCCTCTTTTTCCCTGTTTCCCCTGGCTGGCTCCTCTTCCTCTCTCGCCTTTCCTTCGCCTTCACCTACGAGAGAGGAAGTTCGAAATGGGAGAGGGAGGAGAGGGAGACGGGAGCAGGCAGAGGGAGATGGAAGGGAGAGGGAGCAGATCAGAGGGAGAAGGAGACGGAAGGGAGAGGGAGAAGGAGACGGAAGGGAGCAGAGGGAGAGAGAGACGGAAGGGAAACGGAGGGAGAGGGAGCAGAGGGCTCAGGGCGGAGCGCCCGACCGCCGGCGGGAGTCGGGCCGGCCGGGCCGCCGCTGGGCCGCCCTTCCTGCCCGGGCCTGGCCCGGTTTGGTTATCGGGCCTGGCTGTCGGGCCCGGCCCGGGCCGGCATTTCCCCAGCCCAAACCCGGCCCGTAGCGGGCCGGGCCGGGCCGGCTCGGCGGCGGCCCGGCCCGACGCCCACCCTTAGTAGAAGCACCAAAAGAGGCAGGTAGCAGCTACTGAAAACAGGAAGAAAAAAAAAAGAAGAGATGAGGGAGAGGAAGACATTGCTGGAATCAACCGGTTTACTTCTATGAGGCTCGACAAGTCTAATCTCTTCGTATTAAACCCTAGATTGAGCAGTGCCAGGTTTATATACTAGCCTCATAGGTTTTTTGATTGGCCAGTGCACAGTTATGATCAGTGAGAGAAAGTTAGAGAGCAAAGGTTATGTTTATCTCAAGCGAAATTCTTTTATTTAAAATAGTTTTCATGTTTGACCTCGTAACTATGAGTGGCCCACTCGTAACTTCACCTCCCACTTAGTTTGCTTCAACTATTTGTAGCTTTCATTAATCTCTAGTTATGTGGTATTTCATAATTGATTTATCCATCGTAACTTAAATTTGTTCAAGGTTTGTAGCGAAGTTTTCTTTTCAACGGTGTTCCTTTGTGACCTTTCAAAAATATCTTAGCCCATATGGGCAACGTGCTTGGTAAACAAATCTTCAGAAATTTCTTTAGTTAAGAGATCAGCTACCATATCATTGGTGGGCATGTAATCAACTAAGATTTCATTTTTTTCAATCATTTCATCAACATAATGGTATTTTACCATTATATGTTCTTTCTTTTAGCTAACACCTCCATTTCCATAAGAGATATTGTCGTCTGATTATCGTAGTATAGTTGAACTGATTCATGATCAAGATCTAACTTACAAGTCTTTCAAAAACTGATTTATCCATACAGCAAACGTAGTTGTGACATTACATGCTACATACTTCTTGTGTACGATAAGAAACACATTACTACTTCTTACAAGACCAGAATATCGCTCCACCTCCAAAGAGAAATACATATCCAGATGTGGACTTACAATTGTCTTTACAGTTGCCAAAATCTACATCGCAGTAGCCAACTAATGTTAACTCATCAGCTTGGTAGGATAACTTCAGTCATTTTGTTTCTTTAATATAGCGAAAGATTCCTTTTACTACTTGTGTGTGAGACCAATAGCGATTACTTTGGTACCAACTCACAAGACCAATACAAAAGCATATGTCATATCTTATGCATAGCATTAGATACATTAAGCTGCCAATAGCCTTTCATATAGAACACTTAACTTATATTGTGCTTCACTTGGACAATCACTTCTGCTTAGATTTTCTCCTTTAGCTATGGGAGTCCCAATTAGTTTGTAATCTTGCATTTGAAACATTTTTAAGATATAATCAATATATCGTTCTTGGCTCAAACTCAGAATCCTCGAGTTTCTATCTCTGGTGATCTTTATACCTAATATATAGGATGCTTCATCCATGTCCTTCATTTCAAAGTTTTTGTTGAGCCAAGTCTTTGTTTTGGATGTCATTTTGTTATCATTTCTAGTTAGTAAAATGTTATTGACATATGATGACAGGATGCAAAAGAGACTCCCATTTTTCATACATATACATAATGGTCTAGTAAATTTATTACATATTCAAGCTTAGTGATTGCCTTATTAAAGGCAAAATACCACTGTCTAGGAGATTGCTTCAAGCCGTACAAGGATTTTTTTCAACTTGTACAATTTGTTTTTATTTCCTTCGATGACATATCCTTGTACTTGTGTAACACCCCAAAAATTTAGTCTGGTATTGAAGATTGTGAGGGATCTTCAAGGGCTTAGAAAAGGGGTTATTGAATAGACGGGTGTCCTGGTTCTTACCATATTTTAGGATTAGAGCCGAAACTTCTAGGTAGTGGGTTGGGATCCGCCAAACTACAAGCCCGAGTCTAAGAGTAGGTCGGGTTGCTACAGTGGTATCAGAGCTGGTTCAACACTCGGGCCTAGGGTCTCACACTCGCGGAAGCTTGTGCCTAAAGAGGGATGGATTGTAATACCCCAAGAATTTAGTCTCATATTGAAGATTGTGAGGAATCTTCAAGGGCTTATAAAGGGGGTTATCAACTAGATGGTTGTCCTGATTGTTAGCCTTTTTGAGGCTGGAGCCAAAACTGCTAGGGGGCAGGTTGGGATCTGTCGAACCAGGGGCCCGAACCCAGGAGTGGGTCGGGTTGTTATGAGTTATCATATATATATTTTCTTTTAACTCACATTTAGAAGTAGTCTTTACATCCATCTGACAAACATCTAAGTCATAGAAGGCTACGATCGCCAGAATTGTTGAGGTTCATGCAAATTTTGTAACTAGTGAATAGGTTTCTAAATAATCAATTCCTTCCTTTTGGTGAAAACTTTTTTTCACCGGTCTTGTTTCAATTTCTCAACTAATTTGTGAGCTTCATATTTTTTCTTTAGCACCCATTTACACCCAATGGGTCTTTTATCCTTAGAAAGATCTATTAATTCTGAGACTTAATTCTTTTCTATGGATTTGATTTCTTCATCCATAGCATTTACCCAATTTGACAATTCATGTGAATTTATTGATTCATTTTAGGTTAGACTGTTTGACATTTTGTCAATATATGTTAAATAGCATATTGTCTCATTCAGTTGGTTTATTACCAAACTGTTCCCCAGTCGGTTTATTGTCAGACTGTTCCTCGGATTTTTTATGCTCAGTTGGTTGATTACCAAACTATTCTTAGTTTGTTCATTGCCAAACTATTCCTTTGAATAAATCAGATCATCCAGTAGATTGGTTTGATCTCTCACTAGATCATTGTCCTTTTTATTGAGTTCTTCTATGAACTCTACATCCTTACTTTTGATAAGTCTCATGGTCAAATGATATAATATGTAGCCCTTGGATCTCTTCAGATATCCAATAAACAGACATCTTACAGATCTGATATCTAGTTTATCTATTTTTTGATCTAGAAATTTCACATGGGCTACAATATCTCAGATCTGGTTTGACACTAGTCCATCTCTCATCAGTAGTGATTGGGACTGCTTTGCAAGGCACTCGGTTTATAGTGTACATAGTTGTTAACACAACATCACTCCAGAATACTTTGGGTAATTGTGCACTTATCGACATAGATCTTACCATGTTCAAGAAGGTTCTGTTAAACCTCTCAGCGACACCATTTTGTTATGGTGCTTTAGGTATTGCTTTTTGCTTATTAATTCCAAGGTCTTTACGGTATTCGATGAATTCATTTGATGTATATTCATCACCTTGATCAGACCTTACAGCCTTGATATATGTTCCAAGTTGTCTCTCGATTTCATTTTTATATTCTTTAAACTTTTCAAATGTTTCATATTTATGTTTAATCAAGTAAAGATAACTAAATCTTGAGAAGTCATCAAAGAATGTTATGAAATATAACATTCCACTATGTGTTTGGACCCTAAAAGGTCCACAAATATCTATATGAATAATCTCCAATAAATCAGTGGCATGGATTACTTTAGACATAAGATATTTCTTTGCCATTTTTCATGTAAACAAGACTCGCATTTTGCAAAATCATTTATATTAATATTGAGTATTTTATCTTGTTGTGCTAGAGTTTTTATCTTGTTAATGCTTACATGACTTAATCTTTCATGTCATAAGTTCATACTCACACTCAATGCATAGTCAATATAAGTAAAACTTGAACCATTATTCATCTTGTTAAGCTTAAACATGTCATATTCTTTTATATATTTACTTATATTTACTTTTGAGCATGGTCCTCCCATGTTTTCCCACTGTGACTTTTTGTGACTTTTTCTGAAAGAAAACAAACTTTAAAATCTTTCTCAGCTAGAGCAAAGATAGACACTAGGTTCCTTTTCTTGGAAGGAACATATAGAACCTTATTTACAAGGACATTGGTGCCCCCAACATTGAGTCGATATGACCCAACTCCCATGACATCACAATACGAATTATTTTCCATATAGACCTTTTGTACTCCTGGACCCAGTCATCGATACGAACCACACATTCCTTTGTTTTAGCTATGTGGTGGGTAGCCCCTGAATCTACCCACCAACCAGATAGTTCTCTATCTGCAAATAGACATTATGACACTGTACAAATGACGTCTTTGTTGTAGTCTCCATGATTTTTCCTCCTCTTGTTGTTGTCAATAGCTATTTTTGTTCTTCTTATTCGAAAACTTTGTCCTGCACTTCTTCTTGATGTGTCCAAGCTTCCCACATCTATAGCATTTCACTACGGCTCCTTGAGGTCTCTGACAACCTACTAAATTACTCTTAAACTTGCCATTATATTTCTTTTCAAATTGTTTGGGTCTTATAGGTACATGACTACTAGCACGTTTATCCTGGACTATCATTACTTCTACCTTTTTTCTTTTGGTCAGGTCTTCTTGCTGAATAGCTAATTGAATAGGGAGCTTCTCTAAAGTTAGGATATCAAACTGAAGACTCAAGATAGTAGCTGTCATATCCCATAAATGAGGTATGCTATTTAGGATCATATAGATCTACATGTTATTTGAAATCACATTGTCTACTACCACTAGGCCATAACCAACGTCTTATTAACATGATCAACCATTCTATCTAATTCCTTCATTTTATATGAATTATACTGCTCTAGGAGTAGTTGAACATGCATCGTCGTAGTGGTGTTATACTTTCAAGAGATATCATCAAACATCTCCTTAATTGTTGGATAGTCCTCAAATACTCTTGTTAAATCGTCTTCCATGAAGGCTAGCATAATATTTTTAGCCATCTCGACATTAGTCTCATATGCATATAGGCCTTCTTTTCCTCATCTGTGGGCTTGTCTCATAAGGTGGAAAAAGGTTTGTTGATGACATAAATTAGTCTTTCAGTCTTGGCCAACCTTCACGAACGCTGATCATGCAAAGCGTGTGACAAAGATTTACTAAAAAAAGTGAAGATACCAGTTTGATGACATGATAGAGTCTTCTTCCTCCATGTCAGATGAAAGTTACTACATAATGTACACAATAAGACAAATAAAAAGGGTGAACAGAGATGCATCAGAACCAAAAGACAAAAAGAAACAGGAGACACACACCAAAGTGATAAAAAGCTAATTGACATGGCCATAAAAACCAGTTAACAGAATGCCATGAGGCGAGAAGAGCAGAAATACAGGTCTAGCTAATACAATAAAAGTGTTTGACGCCGAGTGGGTACTCCAACAAGACAGAGGACTGGTTTTTGCCGATGGATGAATTCGACGACAAAATAATGTTGCTCGCAAGTTCATCCCACAGAAATTGCTCTAGGTTGGAACATGTTCTATCAACAGCCAAGTGGTCAGCAGAGGAGCAGAAGATGGCTGCAATGTTCCTACATCTTTCTCGACAAAGGATGGCTCTATTGTTAGTTGAGTCGTGTGCATCTCAATCGAGCAAAAGTCATAGGAAAAGGATGGCATTGTACCATGGAAGACGGCGTTTCATCTGGCAACACTTGTGGTGGTCGGAATTGTGTTGTCTTCAACCTCCCTAATAACCAAAAAGGTACCCAAATGAAAATGTGTGCAAGAGATGTTTTAGCAAATGGAAGGTTGTTACAATAACCTTCCATATGCAAATTCTCTTGTGTCCATGTTTGGTTCCTATCAGTGGTGTAGCCACATGTGGGCTGGTTGCCCACACCAGCTCTTTAAAATTCATTTATTTTTACATTGGCAAATTTAATATTTACTTTTATACATGCATAGGTTCCCTTCTATATATAAACGTTTCTAAATAGGTAACCCAGAGGAGGGGAAGATGGCAGCAATGTTCCTACATCTCTCTCGACAAAGGATGGCACTGTTGTTAGTTGAGGTGTGTGCATCTCAATCCCGCAAAAGTCGTAGGCAAAGGATGGCATTGTATTGTGAAAAACGGCGATTCATCTGGCAACACTTGTGGTGGTCGGGATTGTGTTGTCTCCAACCACCCTAATAACCAAGAAGTTACCCAAATGAGAATGCATGCAAGAGATGTTGCAGCAAATGGAATGTAGTTACAATAACCTTGCATATGCAAATTCTCTTGTGTCCATGTTTGGTTCATATCAGTGGCGTAGCCACCTGTGGGCCGGTTGCCCACACCAGCTCTTTAAATTCATTTATTTTTACATTGGCAAATTTAATATTTACTTTGATACATACATAGGTGCCCTTCTATATATAAATGTTTCTAAACAGGTGCCCCTCTAGCTAATTTTTCTAGCTCTGTGCATACTTCTAGCACATGTATAATTTTCACTTTGGATCAAAAGGCATCCAATCTGACTCCTAGTTTAGCTTCTCCATCATTTACTATCTTTAAATTGCAAGCATTTTCTTTAATTTAACTTTTCTTGTTCTAGTAGATTTAGTGGGTGGTTGCACTCAACTAACAACTGTTTTCTTTTTCAAGGTATTTAGTTCTTAGGTTTTTAGTTTTTTTATGAGTTTTTCTTAATGTTGTCAGGATAAGCTTGAATTGGCTTTCATCAATGGCAAACCGATCAATTGACTGACCATTTAAGACTGCCATGTGTCAGCTTTTAACTATCTTTTTAATATTTATACTTTCCTTTATGAACTAAATTGCTTATTCAACTTTAGTTTGCAAAATTGGTTTTTCTTATTTAGTTTCTTCTTATCAATTTAGCTGCTCTTGCATGTTTTTGAATTTAGCCAAAGCAGCAAGGAGTGAATGCCACACGGCCACCACCTGATGTTGTAACTTGATAAACTCCATAATTGCTGAATTTATTGATAATGTAAGAGATCAAAAAAACAATTAATAATGCAAGCGGTAGAATGAGAGAAAATCTTATTAGGAAGAACAACAATTAGAAATTGATTTTGCTACCACTGGGTTAATTTCATTTTCACCAATGTTGGTTTTGCACAGCATTGATTAGTGTTGATGAATAACTTTGAGACTCTCATGGAGTTTCGGTTACCATTGAAACCGATTTGCTTCTTATATTACATCTTTGTAGCACTTGAATGCTTATGGAAGTAAATTTTTGGACTAAAATTTTGTGGGTGCCTCTTGTTAGTATAGATTAATGGTGGATTGCATGTTTAATTTTAATGGATGCTAGCTTGGTGCAATCACCTCAAATTTTTCAAACATCTGCATTCAACATTTTTTGAACATTTTATGATAAATTTATAACAAATTTCAAGGATTTTTTATGTCAAACACTTCAGTTTCCATTGATTTTGATCAAGTTTTCCTTTGATTTGGTCAACTCTATTTGGGACTCATTTGCATATAAAAAATAACTCCATAATCTCTCTTTCTCTCTCTCTCTCTCTCTCTCTCTCTCTCTCTCTCTCTCTCTCTCTCTCTCTCTCTCTCTCTCTCTCTTATTGATATCTCTTTTTCTTTTATTAATCTCTCTTTCTCTCTTTTAACTCACTTATTTTCTCTTTTATTGATATCTCCATCTTTCTTTTATTAATCTCTCCTTATCTCTATATCTTTTATTAATCTCTCTTTTTTTCTTTCAAATCTCTCCCTCTCTTTATTTTATGGATATATCTCTTTCTCTTTATCTGTTTTATCAATCTCTCTTTCTCTACTGTAAATCTCTTTCTCTTTTAAACATCTTTCCCTATCTATCTATCTCTCCCAAACTCAAGATTTTAAATTCTTATTCTCCTTGGCCTATCTCAACATCATCAAGGCCAAGACCAAAATAACGTACTTACTATCTAACATTAGAGAAATGCTTGGTGGCCTACAACCCAAATTTATTTTGTTGAAAAGTTTCACAATAGTAACATTTTTTAAGTAAATATGTCTCTCAAATGGATGGCACTTTAGAAGCAAATGCTTTTAGTTGTATGTTATAGTAGGAATAATTTATCTCTTTCTTAAACATACAAAATTCATGCAATCATGCATATACAAATACTTATGGGATTCATGAATACTCACAAGCGCATCTCTGAGAAGCTTAAGTAAGACAAGATCAAGCTTTAAAAAAGTGTCAATCAAATTTAGGAAAAATATTGAAACTTCTTTATGATTCGAAGGAAACTCTTTCACAAATCATAATGTTTTTTCCTTTTAATATCAAATCTTTACTTTTTTTTTAACATACTTTTTTATTTTCAAAACAATTGCATTATTGCATAGTCTCTATCTTATTGGCCCTATGATGAATCAAATTATGGTCACCATTCAACTAACTTTAAGATCTTATTTTTCAAAAACAAAGCTTAAAAATCATGCTTTTACAAAGCATGACATGATGAAGCCATACTTCGGAAAACAAGTAACTTAAGAATATGTTTTAAAATCATATTTTCTCAAAAAAATAATTTGAAAACTTTGATTTTCAAAAACTATCTCCAGAAACCATTAACTTTGTCTTATGCTTGGTTCTAATGGCAACATTGACAGATCTCACGTGATTTTAAACATCAATCTTTGAACAATTTATTTTCTAAAACCATTTGAAATTTCTATATTTTAATCTCGTCTTTTTAAAGTTGCTGTCATTTGGAGTTCATTAAAGTACCTTGAAGCCATATTTCTACCCTGAGGGCATTGTAGTTCAAACCAAAGATCATTTAATATCTTCAAAGTCTTTCGAAATCCTTTGAAATTTTTATTTAACTTGAGCACACATATATATAGGATGTATGCGAACACTTGAAAATGTTGTAATGTGCAAAGAAAATTAGCTAGTTCTTGGTCTAGTTAATCCTAATAAAGGCATTGGGAATGGCCAACCCTCATGCCGATGGGTGAGTCCCTTTATCTCCACTTTCAAAAACAAAACACATTTTTTCTGATGCAAACCAAAAACCAAAGCAATTTTAGGATGAAAACACTTGGATTTTTTGGCTTCTAAAGAATGAAGACATGAATCCATACTAACCGCAATTACAAAAAAAAAATTGGGCAATGTAGACGATTTGAGTTCATTGGAATTTTATAAAATCTTAATTGATGCAAGTATACCTTGTAGGATAGCACTCAGGGGATTTCAATGAAGAGTTAAAGCAAGAGTACACAGAGAGTTGCAAATGGGTCAAAACTATGTATATAGGATGATGCAAATAGAACTATCTATAACCAAGGATGATGCAGATCTCTATATAACATTGGTCAAGAAGTCCCATAGGCATGATGGCTTTGAGGCATGCAAAGATGAGATGACACAAAGACAGTCTCATATGAATCCACAAAAACTGGGAAAATTGTGATTGAGATGCACTTTTTTCTCTTGGAGAGAAAAAGTTTAGTATATGTATGTTTTTAATTTTAATTGTGTAAACAAAATTGCAATTTTTTAAATTAATGCACCTTTCTACATCTATCTCTCTCTCTCTGCCTCCCTCCCTCTCTCAAATATGTGCCACTGAAAAGTCTCCAGTGGCATTTTCAATATGCCATCAAATATCAACAATGGCATTCAATGTGTCTCACTGAAGAGCCGTTAGTGGTGCTTTTTATTTCCCATAAATTGTTGACAATGATATATTAAATGTGTTATTGGCACATTTCATTGGCATTCATTCCTTGTCATAGAAAACTATTTAATGGCACTTTTTCAATGTCATTGTATACCCAACTATAGTGTTTAGAAATGCCACTGAAAGACATGCTATGACAGCCATAAAAAAAAATCTACAATAACATTTTTCAAGTGTCACTTAAAGGTTTTTTTAGTGTCTCATTTTCTTTTCAATAGAAGGTCCACATCTATGGCATATGTAAACAATTCCAATAAACGGAATCAAGTCTCTACTTTCAGCGGCATTTTTTCTGGCATTCCTTTTTTCCCACTAAATACTTTTGGTGACACTTGATGAATGCCATTGAAGATCAATATTCTTGTAGTGTGGATGACCTACTTGGAGACTGAAGACTGATTTGAAACAAAAAAAAAATGTAGCAAAAATTTAAATTGGAAAAACACCTCCCATATGAGCTACACCACAAAAAAGGGGGTCGGGCTTTTACTTACTCAAAAAAAAAAAAAGTGGTTTGTAAAAATTGACCAAAAAAATGTATTTTTTTTTGTTCAACTAGGGTCTCACCCGGGTTATTAAACTGAATTTGACAAATTCATGCAATATTTTATCCATAGTTGACGAAATTCATCGATGCATCCACTTATCATAATTTGATCTGACTAATGTGACAGACATGAGATGGGTCTGATGGAAGACAATTAGGGTACAAAATTACAATGGAACGATCTTAAGAGGAAAGTTTTAGCCATAATCCTGAAAGGTGACCACATATTTATGATTTTCACTAGGCACAGGCCTTTACGCTCGATTAATACTAGTGCAGGGCCTATAAGTCAATTTGGGTGAAGTAACAGTAATATATGCATGTCCGTTTCTTGTGTAAAGATAAGGTTCCATTGAAGTTGTTGGCAAAGGCAGAAAAAGCACAAGATCTGTTCTTCTAGATCATGGCATGAAATTTTTCGATTGTGAGTTGGTGCTGGAAGAACTAGGCATTATCTAGTTTCACTTGCTATTCTAATCCACGTAAGGAATCTGATGGAATTCTTTAAGGCCAAAATCGAAAGTTGGATTCTATGTCAATTTAATATGTATTCAGATGTTGGTTGCATTCAGATAAATTCTTATTCCAACTTCTCCTCACGTATGGTTGGTTGTTGGACTTTATTTCGTCGCCAATTTCGCATATACAAATTGGTTTTCAATTTGTATCATGCTGACCTTTAGAGGGTGTTTGATAGCCTCAGATTTGAGAACCTCAGGATTTGAGATCAATAGATTTACGGCTGGACCCTGCCCCTTTTAATTTTAAGTCCCACAATTAAGCAATACAAAAAAGTAAGATAAGGAGTTAAGTGTAAATCTTAAGTCTGACCTAAAATCTCTAGTTTGATAAGTACGAATTTTACGATTTTTTACCACATCAACAAAATGCCACATTTAATAGACTGTAATTTTTTTCAACTAACTCGAAACTGATCAATAATTAGCCAACTTTGGTAAAGGCAACAGATAATTGATGTTGCATTTCTGGTTCACTTTAAAATTTTGTGTGTGAATCCAACTTTTGATGAAAGCCGTCAAATTGCAGTGGGGAAAACACAACAGAATACAGTAAAGAAATTTAAGGACAACACTGTTGTTACCATTGCATACACTTGAAAACACTACACAGTCGCGTGCATGGGAATTGACACCTGTCTTAGAGAGAGAGAGAGAGAGAGAGAGAGAGAGAGAGAGAGATCCCATGCATGCGTGGACGTGATGGGAACTTGACCATCTTCATTGTGAAGCTACCAACTCCGTGAGCATGGTTATGAAGCCCTTCGTATAGTCTTCCTGCAACCCGTCCTGCTGAAGGATCTCCCTCAACTTGGAGTTGTTGGCTCTCACCAGCTTCCCCTTCTTTGAACCTTCAACCATTACGGTCCTCACTGCTTTCCTTACGGCCTTCCTGGTGAACCACCCATCCCAAGCTCTCCTGTTGATCTTCACTGCTGCCCTAAGCTGCATGACCATGAGCTTCGTGTTCGGGTACTGGTCTCCCTTCACCGGTAACATCACCAACTGGCACCCTCCCTCCACCGCCTCCACTATAGAGCTCCAGCCAGCATGGTTGATGGAGCAGCCGACCGCTGAATGCCTCATGATGAGCGGCTGGTTTACCCACCCGCTGCACACCATCCCCCTTCCTCCTGCCTTCTCTCCTATCTCCGCCTCCAACTCTTGCTTCTTCGCCTTAGGCGTGTCGGCGGTAGTGTTCAGCACAGCCAGAAACGGGAATCCGGTCATCTCGAGCCCGGCAACCAGCTCTTTCATCTGCTTCACCGACAGATACGACTCGCTTCCGAAAGAGCAGAAAACAACTGTGCCCTTTGGGAACTTGTTGAGCCACTCGGCCAGCTTCGGCTCTAGGTCTCCAGCTGGGGCCTTCGGCAGGAGCACGCCGGTGGGCAGAACTGGCTTCCGGCATTGAGAAGACAGGTACTTGATCGAAGGCGCCTCCATCTCGTAGGTGCTCCTCACGGCAATGGCATCGCAGCAAGCCACGGAGGAGACCAGGCGGCTGAAGTTGGAGGCCTCTGAGCCGGAGCCGTGGGCGTTGGAAAGCATGCCACGTACCTCATAAGGCTTCACCCTCAGGTACACGGAGAGCAGCTCTCTCGGCGGCAGCCTCAGCCTCCAGAGCGATGGCTTCTGGTGAGGTGTCAAGCCGAAGAGGATGGTGCTAGCAACGGTGATGGCATTGAAGATAGTAAAGTAGACGGACTTGATACCGAGCAACTCCGCCACCTCCGGCACCCAGCATTGGATGGCGTCAAAGACAACGACCTGAGGGGAGAGTTTGGCGAGTATTTTAGCAATCTGCGGTCGCGTCGCGTCCATTGCCTGCCTCAGTAGCCCGGCCAGCTCCTCGCTGCAGCCGTTCGTGCTGTACACGTCGAACGGAAGGCCGTCGATGCGGGGAAGTTTGTAGCTGAGGATGGGGATGTTAGAGTCGAGGGAGAGGCGAATCTTGGGGACGAGGGAGGGAAGGGTGAGGAAGGTGACGTTGACGCCATTAGCAGCAAGGACGTTGGAGAGATGGACGAAAGGGAAGATGTGGCCGAAGGCTAGAAATGGGAACATGACCACCTGAAGTGGCTGGTCGTGGTTGTCGCCCTCCACGGCGAGACTCCCCATTTGCTTTCTCCTTCCCTTGGTAAGTACTGAACACTAGTATGAGGAAGCTAGCTAGCTACTAGTGTGCCTGATGGGTTTTGTGCAAACCCTATGTGATATTTATACAACTCCATCAACCCAACTTCGGATGAAATCACGGCCCAGCCGCTGCAATGCTGCTTCCGGTAACACATTGAAGTGAATATAATGCGCATGTTATTATTTGGATACTGACATTTTTACCCAAGTGGAAAATTATCTGGTTCTCAAGATATTTAAAAAAATATCGATGGTGACTTATAATTTTCCTTTTTCTCGATCGACAATGGGCATTTTTTTCAATTTTTTTCATTTTTTTTAATGTTTACATAGTCCTTCCCAAAATCTTACGACTAGTTGTCACTTTTACCCAATACGGTGCTCAATATGTGTAAAAAATATCGGTAGACATTACGCATAATTTTCTTTTTCTCAATCGATAATGGGCATTTTTTAATTTTGATAATGTGTAGATTAGAAAAACTGCCGGTGTTATGCTTCTAAGACTATAGCTTGTTGTGGGGCTTGGGTGGATCTATGATACATTCTTCATCTCGAGTGTGGTGTCGCACTTGCCACAGCTTGCAACCTATTTCTTTATATTTAGTGTTGCACTTACCAAAGTTTGCAACTTATTTCTTCATGTTGAGTGTCTTACTTGCCCCAGTTTGCAACCTATTTATTCATGTCGAGTGTTGTACTTGCCACAATTTGAAACCTATTTCTTCCTATCCAGTGTCATACTTGCCACACTGTTTGCAACTTATTTTTTCATCTCTAGTGTCATACTTTCGACAGGTTGCAACCTAACAAAAAAAATGATATGTTAGGACATGATTCAAACCTCTTATATTATAAGTGAAATTGAACACGACTATATAATTATACCTTACCTGATAAAGCTCATTTGAGATCCTCACGGAATCGATCATCATCCCTTGGTGAGCCTTTCAGATAGACTTCACATAATCTATTATGAGAGTGAGAGGGAGAGGAAAAGACATTCATATTTACACAAAATATCTGTTTTATATGTCGATAAATAAATCAACCCCATCGATATTAGGTTCACTTAATTTTTTGCTGAAATATAGTGGTTAATTTTCATTTCTTTTCCACTAATATTTCTTTGGATTTTTTTTCTATCTTTTTAACGTATGAGCCTCCCAATTAGATGTTGCATGCATTTCCTCCATCTACTTAAAATGTTGAACTCTATCTTCAACTGAACTTCCATATTTGTTCTACCGCCATGATGAAGAGCCTATTATATGTGACAAATTAAGTAATTGTTTAGCAAAGAAAAAACGAAAACATTTTATCTTTGACCACTTTCTAACAAATAAGACTACATTTTTAACGTATGAATTTTCTTCAAATAACAAAAAAATGTTTCCCTTGAGTGTATATCAGCTTTTTATGAGCCTATAAATGAAGTTTCACAAGCTCCTTTAAATTTGTTTTTTTCTTTTTTCATGATCGCCACATTTTCTCTTCATTTAAGTGCCAAAGTAATTTATTCAAGAAAAACAAGCGGATCGCTGTACTTTCAATCAATATTGGTTCCTTTCGAACGTTAAAGGTTAGCCTCATGTAATGCAGTCTCCCAGTTTTGAACTTCAACTCAAAAAGTGGCTATGTGCATAATGGTCCTTAATTAGCTATTTAATTTCTAAATTTGTCCTTTAAAGTTTAGAGAATTTAGCCTCCATTACCTAATTTACAAAGCAAAGTCCGACAGGTTTACTTACTCACACAGGTTATGTGGCAAATAAAACACTTTGTAAGTGACCTATGAATTGGACTTAAAGATTGAGACAGATTCAGAAGCACCCAGTTCTATTATTTTATGAATCTGCTTCGTTTTTTGGGTAAGATTTATGGAACAATCACAAAATGTTCCAGCTACCAAACGACATCTTAAGAACAATTTTGGAAGAGAACGAGAGTGAGAACCTAAGAAACATTCTAAAGATTATGTATGTGAATTTGTATCCTTTTCCAAATTTTTTGACACAAGCTATTTTTATGAAAATAACTCCCATTGACGGGGGGGAACTTAATTAGCTCGTTATTGTTCATAGGTAGACTGTGAAACGAAGTAGAATTTTTGCCGATCGGATACTGCATAGAGTGAAGGATTCAAAAAAGAAAGAGGACCGGCTTTGGAAAAACTAAAGGAAAAAAAGTGGTTCCTGATAAAAATACCTTACACAGCAGAAATCTACAATCAGTACATCATAAATCCACGATTTCAACTAACTGTAAATTTCAACATGAGCTCTGATCATCATGGATCTCAAATCTACACTATGTTGTCAAAAATCCTGGAATTGAGGTCTGATCGGGAGGCGGGAGGCAGTCAGACTTCAAAATGGCGTTCCTGAGAACCGCTGTGATCTCACATCATCTTGGATCTTATCTCTACGGTAATCAAATACAACCTTGCAATCAACCAAACTCTTAATAGTTTCTTTGTGTTCTTGTATGAGTGGAGGTAGCCCGTGTGAAGGGAGAGAGAAATTAAGTGGAATGGGCCCATTTTCTTTGGAGGATTGATTGACAAGATATCTATAGAAAAAGCAGGACCAGCCTGGTCAACGGTCGAATGTCATCAATAAGAAGGCATGGGGAACCTATTGAGAAACTATAGTTTACTTTCTAGTTTCTTAACAGAAAATTTCTAACTCCCCCCAACAAGTCCTCCTGTTCTTATCAATTGAAAGAGAAAAACATTTATATTGCTATATTTATATTCCACAACTTCCAGAATGTAGTAATCTGGGCAAATATGCTCACCTTCACTAAAAGAAAGTGATAAGAAAAACAAGTCAAAAGAAATCGTTCTCTTGAGATCCTCTCAGTCAATATTAGTTATGAAAAGTTTGGTCCACTGAGTTTTTAATCTCCATTAATATTTTATATGTAATCAAACAGCTCGGAAGAGTTTGGCACCCTCGTTCGGTCAGCCATATGGCTGGCAGATCGCTGGTTCAAATCTCAAGGGCATCCATCGGTAGCACAAGTGTTGAGGGTGGGAGTATGGGAAGTAGGTTATATACACCAATCCTGTTCATGATTTTTTCGCCTACAGGGGTATGCACTGACGAAAATATCCCCATTAAAATACTGAAAAAAAAACCTTTTATAAGGGTAAACAAGAATTGTGAAAAAAAAAAAGCGAAAAAAAGCTAAAATGTGTACTACTTTATAAAAAAAATTCAAAAGTACCTTTGTCTACTTTTTTCGTGTATATTTGTTGTGTGCTGCACGCAACTCAATCCCAAGAGGATGGCCTTGAGAGTTTGATGCTCTCTCAGCCCGGGAAAGATGATGTCTCTTATGTAAATTTTTTTAAAAACAAAGTTGAAGAGCAGTAAGGTAATTTTTGTGAGTCTGTTCGATGGATTTAATAATTCCTACGGCTGCTTTCAAGTGGGAGTTGACCTTGAGATTAGGTTGACATATCTACCTCTACCATTCAACGGTTTCTACATCATCCCATAAGAGTGATGGCGGCATATGCTTTTATCGATTTGAATTCTGGTGGATAGCAGTTGCCATCACTTTTAAAGAGAATGTGGAAGGTGTTAATATATATATATATATATATATATATATATATATATATATATATATATATATATATATATATATATATATATATATATATATATATATATATATATATATATATATATATATATATATATATATATATATAT
>JAANDH010000864.1:24443-68733 GCA_011799765.1 Nymphaea thermarum
TTTTCACATTTATCAATCAAGCATGTTAATGTCTTGTTGCTTCAATTCGTGCAGATGCCGCACAGTAACATGTGTGTGTATATGTTATATGTAAATCCATCTTGTTCGTTCAAATGTTTTTATTTATTAAGCCAATGGTTTACAAAGAACGCCTTTGTGAAGCCAATCTCCACTCAATACCTCAAGCCTTGGATTATGTTCCATACATAGAGGGACACAAGGATTGATTTCGGGACACCGAGACAAATAAAACTCGAGGTCAAGTGGGATTTGAAAAGAAAACTCTAATGTTGCCTTGAACCTGTTCACTTGGCCTCCACCATGGCACCCTTAATCTCAACATCAACTGTTCTCAATACCACCCACCAAGATAACACCCTCTAAGATTTGAATGAAGAACATGGTTACTACAGTCTACATGCCACCAAACCCGACTGGTTGCTTAGTTTCCAGCAAGCAGTCCTCCTAGTAGATGTGAAGAAGAGATATTAGTTTTGACATTACGGTATTTGTGCAAAGTTAGCTTTTGTAAAATACAATCTAAGTTGTTTAATGTGAGCCTTCATATTGCATACTTCCGATCAACACGAACATAAATGCGCCACACTCATATCATTCATTGCTAAATTAATGTTGGTATGTTTTACCGTTGAATACTCTGAATTAAGTCCTTTGTCAACGATGGTCATTTGCACGAGATGTGACCTAGCTATCAAAGCTCGCGCTCCTTGATCTTCAAGTTTTGGACTCATGTGCCATTGATGCAGCCCAGAGCAACGCATCTAACCACACTTTCTGCGAGTAAACGCATAGAGAGACTATGAAAATATGTAGTTGAGTTTCTTGGAGTTGAATGGAACTTGATCATGGCTTCGTGTGGTACAGGATATCTTCAAGGCCGGGGCCCGAGCTGTTGGATATTGAAATGAAAGCGGTGGATCTTGGTGGGATGAATCGAAAAATTAATGGGAATTATGGGAGTGGTACAGGATATCTTCAAGGCCGGGGCCCGAGCTGTTGGATATTGAAATGAAAGCGGTGGATCTTGGTGGGATGAATCGAAAAATTAATGGGAATTATGGGATCCCAGTGGATCCGGTCCATGATCATCTATATATGTGCTTTGACTTTTCCATTTCCCACCTACTTGTGCAGGTGGACTCGTCTATATCTTGGACAGCATGCTTTCAGAAACAAATGCTGAAAGTTAGGTGCAGCCTTGGCGTCCCCAAAGGGGGATGTACCTGGGGCGCCAAATGGTCAGGTTACGTGATAGATCCATACAATTAGGGGTTAAATGAGTCAAGCCAACTTAGGCTTGAGTCGAACTCGTACATGCAAGCTCGACTCATTTAATAAACGAGTCCAGTTCGAGCTTGATGAGCTTGGCACGTTTAAAATCGAGCCTGCTCATGTCTTCCTTGTTTGTTAATATTTAGGGACATGTCAATAATTTTTGACAATTTTAACACACCTCTTGTGGTTTTCACCTTTAATTTAAAGTAAAAAAAGAAATGTATGAACCAAGTGACACAAGCTTAAACAAATTGAGCCCGAGCTCGCTTGTTGGACATTCTTAGATGCACTACGCACTGTCTTATGCAGTAACAACCACCAAGCATGTCCTGCCTAGGGTGAAGAACAAAATAAAGAAGAAAGCACAAAAGGAATCTGAAAATGCATCACAAGAGACATGTTTGGTTTGGAAGCGATGACAGTAAACAAAAACTACTGACAAATGCATGAAGATAAGACAAAGCAATGTACCACCTGTGTCCAAAATGGTTTCGATAAAAAGAAGAAATCACCAGGCATTTGCAAATGTATTACTCCAAAGGATGACAAATATACTTGGTCTATTGCAAGTGATATTAGCAAAGCATGAGTTTCAAATTTATGGAACTGTGGGCTAATTGTGCTGCTTATTAACTACTTCAGCTTCATGGTAATTATAGGCGTTAGAAAGCGGGAGTTCCGTTACCATCCACACCCCTCGTAAGGAAGCTCCTGTCTCATCTAGCAGTTAGGGCAGTGGTTTCATGAATGAAGCATCCAACCTCTTAACAAACCCGATATTGAAGATTGGTAATGTTCCCTTTCACCAAGCCTCAATTCTGGATGAGTTTGCAAGTAATTTGTCATGTTTTTGGAAGATCTTGATCTTAGATGGAGATTCAAGGAATATGTAGCAGAAAAATGTTTAATGTTTTTGCTTGCCTCAAGGACTTCTCTATGTTTTAGCTTGCCTCAAAGGGCACAGCATAGTTGGTCGAGCAAACAGAAGCATAGAAGGCATGTTGCCTCTTCTATCCTATGGGTGATATTCCCCCATATCATAAATGGTGGGAGCACGATACTCTATTTGACGGATATATTGTACCCCACCCAAGTCCCAACACAGCTCCAGAAACCTAGAAGCAAGGACAATAGCAGGACCTTCGTCTCTTTTCCAAGTGATAGGTTGTTAACCTTGTGCTCAGCCAAAATGTGTTTTACTTCATATCTACATGAAAGAAAGCAAAGGCTCAACTTAATTAGAGGTATTTTATGTTCCATGTTCTAAGGCTTGCCAATTTGTTTCTTTCCAGGCCAGCTATTTGGATAAGGCCCTGTTTGGTAGGAGGGAAAGGGAGGGATTGCTCAATCCCTCTCTTGTTTGGTAAGCTAATTAGAAAGGAGGGAAAGTGAGGGAAAGTGGCAAAACTTGTTTGGCAAGGAGGGGAGGGAAATGAAAGGAAAGGGAGGGGAGGGATTGTGTAGTGTAATTTCTTTCCCTCCCAATCCCTCCCAAATCGGACGGATTGAGAGGGAAAGGAAAGGAAGTAAGTGCAAAAATAGTGACTGCCCACAATACCCCTCTCCTTTCTCTTCCCTTCCCTTCCCTTCTCTTTCCTTTCCCTCCCTTTCCTCCCATTTCTCTTCCCTTCCCTTTCCTTTCCTTTCCCTCCCTTTCCCTCCATTCCTTTCCCTCCCTTTCCCTCCTACCAAACAGGGCCTAAAAGCAACTTGTGTTTCATTTCACTGGGGCTTGAATACGGTCGAGAAAAGCCTCTTGTCACTTCTACCTTTATGCAAGGATGCATTCTCTCGGCATTGAACTCCAAACTTTGCTTTTACATGAAAGCTTTAATAAGCTGACCCAAGCCTTTCATTTTTATTTTATGACAAAAACGGCTTTCCATTATGTTCATGATGGTTTACACACCTCAAGCTTTCTGGCAAAGAGCTTATTCGAGGGCCTTTAATGTCTGCAACTGCCAGTTCAAAGGCGCATTTGCATTGAAAAAGCAAATTAACCACAATAAATAAGGAACAAAGAGCTTTTGCCTCTTCATTCAGCCTCTTAATTAGGGTCGCCTCATACTCCGTAGAAGAGAAGACTTGTGCATGATCTCTATCTCATCAAACCATTCATGCACATATAATCAAAAAAGCCATTAATTAGTATCTCAGCCATCTGCCCAATCTCCCCTCCCTTACATCGAGATTGTGAGAGCTGGAATATCCACCGCTGTTCCCTTATATATATGCCATTTGTGATACGAGGCTGCTAGGAGTTAGGACCTTACCTTTTAGTCAAAATAATGAACTAAAATTTGGACCATTCTTTAATTTGTGCATGTCATCCTTGCACAAGGGCCACGCTAATCTTCTCTTCATCGTTCCAATTCTATCGCATACATTTGAGAAGCCTTAATCTTAATATTTAGTACTAGTCCTTAGACATGTTCCTCTCTGGCTGGCATATTGTCTGTTGGCTGTTTATCCATTATAAAAAAAACCTTTTAATCCCAATTAGGCATCACAGGGACAAGGACTAACATATTATCACTATCTTGTTACCATGTTTACTTATTTTTCTTATTCTAAAATAACTAAAGCTAAGGTACCACTAACCAATTGGACCTTGAATTTTGAGGACAATATATTACATAAATTATGTTGTCCAAGATGGCAATAACTCAATTGGACCATTGAATTGTCAGTAAAGTGAATAAACGATTAATATGTACCCCCAGTGAGGGCAATATATTGACCTCTTAGTGGCGCAAAAAAGCAACATTAAAGAAGAAGAAGCATGAATGAAGTTTTCAATGATGCGACTATTACAGGGATAAAAAATGTAAGTGAAAGCAGTGTTAAATGAATTACTCTCACAAAACACGCACATTAATGAAGAGGCACTATTACATGATCTAAATGAATATCACAAATGGCAGTGGGCGGTGGGTGAGTAGTCCAGCATCGCCTTTGCCAACTTTTCATAAATGTTGGGAAAGGAAGTTCTCAACCACCAGCAGCCCTTCTCCTGGGTAATGACTTTGGAAGGCATGTAATCTGGGCATCGAGCCGGGCCTGCCGACCCGTTTTTAGGGTCGGACCCATGTAAAATCGGGCCTGGGGTTTCAGTTTATGCCCGAGACCCGGCCCGGCCCCATTGTTAACGGGCACGGCGGGGCTTTTTCTGTCCCGGCCACAACAATCCTTTTTAACTTTTGTTAATGTTCATATGAAAAATCATCTAAAGTAAGCAATTTGAACGACAACGACGGAAAAGTTGGGCACTTAAGATGGGCGCAACAGATGTTCAGGCCACAACGACGGAAAAGTTGGGCACTTTTCCTTCAGAAGATGGGCACAACAGATGTTCAGGCCACAACGACGGAAAAGTTGCAGGGGGAACAGGGGAGGGTTGCATCTAGGAAAAAAAATGAGCAAATCAGAGCAATGAATGAAGACAACGACTAGCGGAGGATAACAGCGGATGGTTGCACTTGCATCTAGAGAAAAATGAGCAGTGGAGCGAGGATGACGCTGGGTGGATGTGCCTAAGCATCGGCTGCTATTTTCCTTCAGAAGAAGAAGGGGAAGAAAAAAAGGATGGGGAGAAGGGGGAAATGAACAGCACCAAGAAGGACGAACGGCAGAACGGAGATAAGAATCCGGCGGTGGGCAGAACAACAACAGCGCAAAGGTCGAGTTTTGCAAGCCGAATCACCGCCGCTGCTGCTGAATCTGCCTCAGTCGACGACTATAGCTCTGCAACCTCGTTTGTGAGTTTTCTTTCTGGGCTCACAGCCACAACGTCGAACGGTAGAAGAACAGCGAAATGAAGAAGACATGAAGAGCGAAAACCCTAACCTTCCCTAACATAGTAACATAAGTTTGGTTTTGAAAAAAAATAATAATAAAAGATAATTTATTGTTGGGCTTCCCGGCCCCCCGACAATCAGAGTCGCAGGCCCAAGTCCGACCGATTCGGATTTGGTTTTAAATAAATATCTAATTAGTGACTCTAATAAACAAAGCTTTAGTGACAATTATCGCACAACCATGGTTCATGGTTTACGGTGACTTTAGCAAAGGCTTATGGTGTTTTCTTTGTAGTTATCCAAAGGTTTATGGTGTTTTCTTTGTAGTTATCCAACAGTGGCCAATTTCAAATTTTTGATAATCATAAAGTCAGAATTTGACAGAAACCAAACAAGTCTTACTTCTTGAACAGAAGTACCAAACAACTTATTTTAATTAGTATAATTATGTTTGTGCAATTTGAGCTTGTAAATGTGATCTGTAATCAATGTTTCTTATGAAAAGAAAAAAAAAACGTTGATAGCAAACAATATACTTTTTCTAAAACCAACTTAAATGCATTATGATATTCATTTTAAGTTGAAAGCATCTTCACTGTGCATAAACTCAAATAAATATATTTAATATGAAAATTTTGCTGAATTCATAAAAAGTTTTATTTATCAAATTTATCAATTACTTATTTATTCAATCAAGTAAATTATTTTGTATAATCATAAAATTTATCCAAAAGTCTTAATTATTTGATATATAACACATAATTCACAAATTTGAAAATAAAAACCTTTAACTAGTAGGAAAACAACAAATTTGTTCCATCTAATAAATTATCTGATATATCATTGGACTAAACATACAATTTTATGTAAAAAAAACACCTATTGCAATAAAATTAAGAGAACTAATAAATTATCTGATATCATTGAACACTTTTTCTATGGATGTAACACAAATTATTTTAATTAACTCAATGAAATGAGAAAAAAAATTAAATAATGTTTTTTAATAAAAAATAATATGGGTCATCTGATTTAATAATTCTCAATAAGAGATCATCATGTACATTGAAATGGGCCCAACCGCACCTAATTTGAAATGTATTTTGATTATAAAAAATAAAATTCGAAAGTATTAAGAAATTAAGCATATGTTAAAAAAATTTAAAAATGGAGATAAAGAAGGTTCCTGCCCATTCCCCTTTGTTTCTAAAAAAAAAAATCTTTCGATTGGTGGTTTCATGTATGTTATTGGTACATTATTGGATATTATTGGTTGCCTGCCTGTCTCTCTCTCTCTCTCTCTCGCTTCTTCCTCAAACATGTCTGCCTTACACTACCCAAAACCAAAGCAATGATTTTTTAGGTTTCAAACGAGAGAAAAATTGGGGGACTGGCCTGGAACTTGAACGGCAGCCAAAAACTTCCAAGCGTCTTTAGGGATTCACAGATGGTGTGAGTGTACATCCTGATAGAATTTCTTCCCTAAACGCATACACGAAACCAAATGTATATGCCCTAAACAAAACAGGATCATGCTCATGCTAAATCATCGAATTAAACAGAACTTTAATCTTAAAGCGGAAGCGTACCTGATTCCATCTGAAGCACCGTATAGTAGATCGAGGGGTAGGATCTTCCAAGGTCTTTGCGGCCGCACGTGAGGTCTCTCTCAGATGGGGAAGAGACAACCCTAGAAACCAATGTTTCAAGCAACCATTGCACGACCCCGGGGACCACTACCATTTTATAATGAGAACAATTACGGATTCCACCCATCGAAGAGTCCGTAATTTCGTACCGGTATCTATACATTTCATAATTACCCCATACCATCTAAAATGACGTAATATCCCAAATTGCAATCACTTAAGCGGATATTTACGTTAAGACAGCCATAATGTCTGAAATTCCTCATAGACATATGCCGGCCCACCAAATGATCTTACACATCCATCTTTCTCTCGTTTTACATCAATCACGGATCCTTCTCCACCTTCACAACAGGGGAACCTGAATGGTCTAAAACTTTGCACTAGAGCCGTTCAGCCATGTTTCTGTAATCTTTGGGTAATGCCTCTTTATCACATCCTTGAGGCTTTCCGTGGTGTTCACCCATTCAAGCCCCTTCTCTATACATCAATAGTTCTTAGTTTGTTTTTATTGTTCATGAATTCTTGATAAGCATTTGAATCGTTTGAGGCTTAGCTTTCTCTATTATCTTGCTTCAGCGGCAGGTTTCTTCTCGGTTGCTCCAGCAAACGCATATGTGGAATACATCCTAGTAGGCAATCATTGTTTGAATATTAAACTTTGATTTTCTAGACAGTCCATTGTCTTAATGCTAAGGTCCTCTATCTTTTTCCCTTAAAAGATATACATTCTATTGTTCTCCACACTTTCTTGTCTTCTCCATGTACTTCTGTGAAATTTTTTTCCATGTTTTCCTTGTTGTTGTGTGAAGAGTGCATACTTTTAAGTATTATATGTTTGATGCCATTGAGATGGTATTGGAGTGCCTCATTTTAAGCATGGGAACTATCCTTCCTATGTCTGATTTGATCATGTTAATTGCCTGTTTGAGTGTTAGTGTCCTGCAAAATGTGAAATGCTTTTGATTTTCATTACATGTAGCAGTTGCTGCAGTTTGAGTAATGATGTCGCCAACATCTTTAGCTATTAATGCAGATCCTATCGTTGATCCCAGTTGGTCTTTCTTGGCACCCATGGTCTGAAACACTTCCACGCACTGAGCTGCGACAAGGGCAGCTGCATAGGCCAGAACTGCATCTCTGGCAGTGTTGGTCTCTTCCTCATCATCTTTGCCCTGTCGTTTCTATTGATGCTGATCACGGTTACTCTTTCTGATGTTTTCTGCCGCAACTGCTGCAAGTATTGCCGCCACACCTGCGACTGATATAGCCGCATGCAATTCTGCTTTTCGAAGTTCGGCTTCTTCCTTCCTCTTTCTCTTTATCTCTTTCAACCACGACCTTATCGACTGCCCTCCAAAAAATTTTGCTGGTGTTTGCATCATTTATTAGATGATAAAAGTTAGCCAGAACTAGCATATGATGTTTGGCAGTTTGGATTTGATGAAAACTTGTTTTCCACTGAAAAAAACCAGCTAAAAGTTTGTGACGTCAGGTAGACTTGGTGGTGTTCAAGAAGGTTCTGTTGGCTGCTCTGAGGTTTTGTTGGAATTGGTATCTGAGGATTTCTGGGAATTTGGTTCATGCCCTTAGCAGCTGAAATTTTGAACTACCAAATTTTCTGTGTGTTTGCTTGCAATTGGCTTTAGGGTTTAGGATAAATTGACTTTAGGGTTTAGCTAGCCTGGCTGCATGTGAAATTGACTAGCATTAACATATTAAAGTTGTAAGTGTGATTGTTGGTAAAGTTTATATGGTTTCTTTTGCATGGGCATATGATCAGACATTCATAAACAGCAACGCTAACATCACCAATGCCACGAGGTTGATAATACTCTTCCGCTTCCAACCAATGAGATTTACTCTGCACAAGGATCAATCCCTCACGCACTAAAGAGTACGCGGCCAGTGCTTGCTCTTTTAGAAAATTAATGAGTTCTTCTGCATCTGTGTGTCTGTTCAATGAAAGATGTGAATTCAAGATAGATAACAAGTTATTCTGGCCAGGCTCCCTGCCCTGTCTTACTGCAATCTTCAAGAATTCAAAGGTGTGATCATAGCATTGTGCATTTACAAGAATGGTACAGATTTCATTTGGATCCATACTATGAATTTCCATGAAATCCTGGATCATTTTCTCCACATCTCTATTGTTTGTTTTTGTTAGCAAACATCTGTATCATGAATGTATAAAGATTTTTGTCTGGCCTGAAACCATCTCTAAGCATTCGCTGATGCATAATAAAAGATTTTTCAGTATCATTGGACCTCAATATTACATCCAACATGACTGAATAGACTAATGAATCAAGCTTTATTCCATAGCTCACCACCCGCTCGAAAGTTCTTTTAGCTTCTTCACGCATCCCGGCCTTTGCATACCCACAAATCAATGCACTAAATATAGTGTAACATTGGCTTCACCCCTAAATCAATCATCTCTAGCAGCACATCTGCAGCTTCTAAAATCTTATAAGTTTTACCAAGTGAATCTATTAGCACCGTGTACGTGACAGCATCAGGATTGCAACCAGCTAATTGCAATCGGCCAGCGCTTACTCATTTGCAGCAGGTATATAAAGCTTCATATCATCTTTTATAGACATTGTCTTTTTTTATTTGCGTGATATGCTGACATGTTGATGTATTCCACACTAGATTTCTCAAATGCAAAACACATGTAAAGTGAATTAGTCGGAAAATAAAGAAAATCAAGTTCTAAACAAGGAAAACAAAATATGCCAGATTTTTTTCCCATCCAAGTTTGTGTAATGCACAGCCTACAAAGTGTATATGGACCGATTGGTCAAGGTCTTCCACTGGCTACTATCATTTCTTAGTGGATTACATGATGGTCAAAGTTTTTGTATATCACTAGGTTGCCAACCTCATGATAAAAAGTCATTTGGGCTATATTCTTGCTTTAGCTATTTTTCCCATCCAAGTTTGTGTAATGCACAGCCTACAAAGTGTATATGGACGGATTGGTCAAGGTCTTCCACTGGCTACTATCATTTCTTAGTGGATTACATGATGGTCAAAGTTTTTGTATATCACTAGGTTGCCAACTTCATGATAGAAAGTCATTTGGGCTATATTCTTGTTTTAGCTAACAACTTGAATCTTTATTGCAGTTAAAGCTAGTTTTGTTTGATATTGAAATGCTTGATGATCACAAGTGTGAGCTAGGTATGCTGAGTATGGTGTGAAAGAGAAATTCATATGCACTACTGATTCAGTTAGAACACATCATTAGTGGTCTAGTTAGGCCATATATCTTTAGTAGTTTAGTCAAAGTCTTATTTTTTATATATGCAACTTATGGATTCTACAACATTTGGCGCCAATGCTTCTAGTTTTGTCTCTGCTAACAATATAGAAACTAACATGTTTCTTACAAAAGCCAAGCCACTAAGATCAGTTGTATGGAATGAGTTTAGCAGGACAATAAATGAATCAGGTATTCAACGTGTTGTTTGTCAACATTATAAAATATCTATGGATTATAATAGTAAGATGGCACCACATGTTTAAAGAATCATTTAAAGACATATTTGGTATTATCATTGCTGGAAAGACTAATGATAGAAAATATATTGTTAGTACTTTCAAGTTTGATTCAGATAAAAGCTGACTTTATTTACCCAATATGATTATTCTTCATGAATATCTATTTGTATAGTTAGTCATTCAGACTTTCAAAAGTTTAATAAAGGAGTACGGTCACAGTTCAAGTTATTCTCACGTAACACTGTCAGATCAGATTGCATACACATTTATTAAAATGAAATGACAAAATTACATAATATTTTGGAGAAGACTAATAGGATGATTAGTCTCACATCTAACATATAGACTTCATCTCATTAAAAACGTTGTTATTTATGTTTGACTGCACATTATATTGATAATAGTTGAGAAATTTAAAAAAAAAAATCTCAACTTTTTTACGGCTGAAACACCTCATACAGGAGAAAAACTTTCATCAGTCATCAAAGATTGATTACTAAAATTGAACATTGATCGCAAGTTATTTTCAATTACATTACATAATTGTTCAACAAATGATATCATGGTTACAAAATTGATAGTGGCTTCTTGAAAAGAATGCACTTATTTGTAAAGAAATTTTTTTCAAGTTAGATGTGCTGCTCATATTCTTAATTTGATTGTGCAAGATGGTAACAAAAAAATAAGTGATGTGATTGACAATATCATAGAAAGCATAAAATATATCAAGGCATTTCAAACTCGACGTGAAATTTTTTATCAAACAGTGGGTTATGCCGAAGTTACTTAGGAAAAAAAGTTATGTCTTGATGTTCCAACTACTGGAGCTCAACATTTTTTATGCTTGATATAGCTTTACAATATAAAAATATTTTTGATCATTTTCAAGAACTTGATCATTACTATTATTTTACACCAACTAAGGATGAGTGGAAGAAGACTACTATTGTTCATAACTGTTTGAAAATATTTTATGATGCTACTAATGTCATTTATGCAGCCAAGTATCCAACTTCTAATATCTTATTTGACTAGTTTTGTGAGATAAAGATAGAAATTGAAAAAATATGTTCAAGTTCAGATATTTGTCTTTCAAATATGGCAATGAGAATGAAAACAAAGTTTGACAAGTATTGGGACATATATAATTTAATTTTAGCAGTTGGAGCGGGGTTTTATCATCATTATAAGATGAAAAACAATTGAGTTTTATTATAGGCAATTTTATAAAAATGAAGCATGTGAATATGTCTCTGAAATTAAGAATTACCTTTGTGATATTTATGATTAATATGAAGTTATTTGTGCATTGAATACATTCTATACTGGTACTGGTTATAGTGTTGTTATTGATAATGATAGTGATGCATCTAGCTTCACTTCTTTAATTGAATTTTTTTATTGAGAAGCTTAAAACAAGTGCACTAGATGACTTTTTTGAAGAATCATCACAAAGCCAACACACAAAATCAGATTTAGAGTTATATTTGGAAGAGCCTATTTATCAAAAATACAATCTAATTGACATTTGGTGCAAGGTCAATGCACCTAATACCCTATATTACCTAATATAGTATGTGATATTTTGATTATTGATAATGATATTTTGCCTAAATCTTTGCTTGAAGGGGAAGTATCATTTGCATCTACATACATTAAAACGTAATCATAAATTAGAAGTATATATTCTTTTGTACTTATCTGTTTTCTTCAAATTAATTAAAACCTACAGTTATTTGTGTCTAAGATGTTTATTTAATTAAAATTTTTATCTGCATAATGTAGGTTAATTTGATAGCATTATCCTCAAGAGCTCATTTTGAATGGGTGAGGCAATGTGATGAAATGTGTGTATTTCATAAGCCTATCGACCACCATGAGGACGATTGATTTGCCATGGGAGGAAGGCAGTCCCTCAATGAAATCCTTCGAGATATCCTCCAAAATATGGGCAAGGGTTGGACTCCTGCTGGTCTAAGAGTGTGATACTTGTTCCGCTAACAAGTATCACAGTGTCGTATGAAGCACTTATCGCACCTCATACTTGGCCAAAAAAATGTGGCACGCATTCTCCGATAAGTCCCTTATACTCCATCATGGCCATACATCTTGGATACATGGTAGTGTGCCAAGAACATTTCTGGTAGCTCTGTTTCAAGAGGAAAGAAGATTCTTCCCTGATAACAGGTACAAATCGTTCCATTGATAGTGGTAGCATTTGGTAGAGTCAGATTTTAGGTGTGCCCTGATATCCAACACAGATACAACTTCTTGGTGACTCCATCAAATCTATCCCCACAGCTCGACCTGGACAGTGGACAGCACCATGAGGACAGGCAGTGGAGTGGAATTGGCCCTTGATAGATCATCGGCTGCTTGATTATCTTTTCCCTTTCTGTATTGAATTTCAAAGTCAAATCCTAGAAATTTTAGCACCCTTTTTGGAGTGTGGCTGACAAGCTTTGTTGTTGTAAACAAAACTTCAAGCTATTGTGATCTTCAAGAACAGTAAATCGTTTGCCCATCAAATAGTGCTTCCACTTAGTGACTGCCAACACTATGGCTATTCCTTTGTGCTCATAAGCCGATTTGGCACTGAATGTGATCCCCATGGCCTTGCCGAAGAAGGCTACAGGATGTTGATTCTGTCTCAGCACTGTGCCAACACCAAGGTCTGATGCTAGACTCCACCATGAATGGGGTTTGGAAATCTGGCATTCTCAACACATGCGATGTTGTCACAGCTCGCTTCAGTGCTGCGGTCTTCAGTTTGTGGGTTCCAAGATAATTGCCCCTTCTTGGTAAGGGTTGTCAAAGGTGTAGCCAATAGTCTATACCCTCTTACAAACTTGTGGTAGTATCCAACAAGTCCTAGGAAGGCTCTCAACTCTCATGCGTTAGTTGGATGTCATCAATAGTTGGATGTCATCAATCCCTCACAACCAAGATCTTTTCCTCTTCCATTTGAACCTGCCCACAACTAATGAGGTGCCTCAGGTAGGATATTTCCATGGTGTCGAATGAACATTTCGACAACCTAGCCTTCAGCTGATTTCTGTGTAGCAGCACTAGCATCTCAGGTAGATGCTTGAAGTGGTCATCTTTGATCCTGATGTATATTAAAATATCATCAAAGAAGACAAGCACATACCTCCGCAGCAGGGACCAAAATATATCGTTCATGTCACGACCCAAGTTTTTTACAACAATTTTTTTTTTGTATAATAGTAGAAATAACATTGAGTCATGACCAAAACCAAATCAAATACACTGTATTAAAAATCTGATTTATTTCAATCATAAAACATTTGGACCCAAACAACTAAAATAACCACTAAGCCCAAAACCACGCAGTGTCCAGATTGCCAATGCCCGTCCATCACAAGACTGAGGTCGTCACTCCATGAGCCAAAATCTCTCAAGAACTACCTATAGAGATAGAAAGAAGGGTTAGAATTCCTCTAAGTATGAAAAATTCCAGCCATGAATGGAACATGGCCCAACAAAGTAATAATTGATTTCGTCAAACAAATACGTATGAGACCTTATAGTCGACAGGCATAAGTCCCCAAATCTCAATACACATTAGACTTACGACTTATTAACAAAAACGAGGTGTGCACAATCTTCAAATATTCGTAGTCATCCAATCGTAGCATATCATTACAATGGGTATTGTCATCGTGTTGAGCAACAACAGAAAATCCCGTGGGCACAACTCACAGGCAGAACAGAACATATCTTCACCAGGAGATCCAACAGATCGATGGATACATGCAGTGAAGCCTCATGAGATATCCCAAATCGCCGTTGCAGCATCATGGCCCCTCTAGGCACCCAGGGAGAGGGACCAGGAGACGCCTTGCTCTCCAACAGAAACAGAACAAAATCTCGGGCCCTTGTGCCGCCCAATACCCTGAGAGCCCTCAAGTGCAGACAGAGGAGTGTGAGACAACAGTGAGCTCACGCGCACCACTACCTTCCGGTACAAAACCAAACACTGGACAAAAACACAAGCTCGCACTCACATATATCAATGCATACACAGTCCATGTTTCACCTACGAACCTCAAATGTGAGGGATTATCATTACTAGACATCGTCAATTACCTCTCACAGAAACCACCCTCAGGCTCGGTGTCCCAGACAGAAGCAATAAGCCATTTTCTAACTTAATTTAATGGCAACAAAGCAAAGTCAAATAGACATGCATCAATCCAAAGTATATCACGTTCAGAAATCTTAAATAATAATATTGTGATCATTGTACAGAAACAAGAGATTTCAGAACCATTTTTTCTGAAATTTTAAATAAAACTAAGGGTACCACAGAGCAATAATGCATAACACTATGTTATTGAAATTTCAAATAAATACAAGCAAACCCCCTTTTTGACAATTTGAGAAATTGAGGAGGTACTATTTCGTATGAAACCTCCTGCTTTTGCTGAAATTAACTTTTGCAAGCCTCATTCTAAAAAAGTTTTTAGCAAAAACGTTGCAGCATGGATTTCTAAAATCATAACAACTTATCCGAGAATTTGGCTAATCAGGTGGACCATTATTGTAATTTCCCAAATTTGATATAAGAATCAGTTGAACCCTCGTTTTTCTTCCTTTCTCGCTTGTTTTTCTCTCTCCTCGCGAGAACACCTCCCTCTTCTTCTCGTGCAACCGACGGTGGAGCTTCCACCGTTCTTCCATAACCAAAACCAGAGAGAGATCTCTCCTCCCCACAAGATCTGGTGTTGGGTTTCCACGTTGTTGCGCCAACTGACCGCCTGATGCCTTCAGCTGCCGCCATTTCCTCTGCCCTCATCATTTCATTTTTTTTTTCTCCACTCTACCACTGTGAGGAAGACGACCTCCCAAACCAGGTGCGTCTCTCTTGGTTCCCATTTTCATTGTGACGAGAATGAACCAGCCCACAAGGAGGAACGACAGGAGGAAGCCTGCAACTTCAATGTCGTGTTGCTCATTTTCCCCAAATCACCTCTGCCACCACCACGTTTTTTTTTTCAGTCGGTTGGGCGACTGGTGTTGCTCACCGATGGAGCTGTGGTACATCTTTCCCTCTCTCTTGTTTGTTTACGATTTAAGGTTCACTGCAAGTCTAGCAGGCAAGACCCCGTCGGCTATAGGCGACATCACGGGCTGCCTCCTTTTTTTTTCTATAGTTGGTGTGGAATACTCTAATGCAGCCCTTATTTCATATATGCATGCTTTGTTTTAAGGTTGGATGTAGTCTCAGTTTCTTATAGATTGAATGAAAACAACATAGTACATGAACCGAGGTTAAACTCAGCTATGGTTTACATGCCTTATTTTCATGTTGGTATCAAGCATGTTTTATTTCTTGGATATCAGAGACACTAGAACAAGAGTACAAAGTATCAATCCAACATACAACTTCCCACAATTCGATTTTTAACTAGGCGTATGTACACATAGATCCACTATTATAACATGCTTATAAATATGTATCTATCCACTAGAAATCAAACAAAAATTATAAGGCTACATTATCCATTCATGGTTGAACATTCCCGTACCTGTAAAAATCACAATCTGTCTATAGCCATCCTCTTGTTTCTCTTCTGCAACCCCTTTCCTTGATCTTCTCCAAGAAGAGAGCAGAATTGAAAACCCTTCTCCCTCTTTCTCTCTTTCCCTCTCAAACTCTCTATTGTTGGACATGTTGCTCTATTGCTGCAGTAAAAGAATGGTTCTTTACAGTAAAATGTGGTTAAATAGGCCCTTTTCAAGCCTTCCCAGAACTGCCATACAAGTTTTGAAATCTCTCTCTCAAGGAAAAAGGAATAACTCATCAGTTTTTCTTTCCCTTTTCTTTCTTTCCATTACTGTTCACGGTATGATTAAATTGACAGCTTCAATTATATTTAATTGTCAATTTAAATCTACCATTTAGAATTCTTTCCCGTATTAGTATTTTCCAAATTAAAGGAAATGAAAGAAAATCGTGGGTCTTACATCCTTTCCCCCTAAAAAGAAATTTCGTCCCCGAAATTTGAGTGTACCTTATAGAAATAGTTGAGGGTAACTCTTTTTCATGTCCTCTTCTAGCTCTCACGTACATTCTTTGATTTCATGATGCTGCCACTCCACTTGAACTAGTGGGATGGTCTTCTTCCGCAACACACGTTCCTTTTGGTCTATAATCGAAAGTGGTTTTTCTTCTGTTGTCATATCTTCTTGCAAATCAACTTCTTCATAGTCTATCACATGTGAGGCATCAGGTATATGCTTCTTTAGCATTGACACGTGAAGCACATGAAGCACTAGATGAACATGAATATATTGCAGTGGAAGTGCAACTCGGTATGCAACATCTCCAACTTTTTCCAGAATCTCGAATGGACCAATGTATCTTGGGCTCAATTTTCTCTCCTTTCTAAATCGAAGGACACTTTTGGTGCGTGATATCTTGACAAATACATTATCTCCTACTTCAAAAGTCGGCTCTCTTCGCCGTTGGTCTGCATAACTCTTTTGTTGACTTTGAGCAGCCAAAAGTTTCTTTATAATCTTGTTGACTTGGTCAGTGTAGTGTTGGATTACTAAAGGATCCTCAATCTTGTTGTCTTCTATCTCAGTCCAACATGATGCTGATCTGCAAGGTCGGTCATAGAGGGCTTTATAAGGAGCCATTCCAATGCTAGAATGATAGTTGTTGTTGTAGGCAAATTCGGTCAACTTTACATGTTTATCCCATTCACCCTTCCATTGCAAACACAAGCTCTTAACATATCTTCAACAATTTGAATGGTTCGCTCGGATTGCCCATCTGTTTGCGGATGAAATCCTATACTCAGTTCAATTTTGTTTTTAATGTTTCCTGTAACCTTCCCCAGAACTTGGATGTAAATCTTGGATCTCTATCGGAGATGATTGATTTAGGAATTTCATGAAGTCTCACAATTTCATCAACATACAAATCAGCCAAACTTTCAAGTGATTGTGAAATCTTGATAAGAAGGAAATGTGCAGATTTACTTAGGCGGTCAACCACTACCCAAATAGCATCGTGTTGTCGTCGAGTACGTGGTAACCCCACTATGAAATCCATGGTGATGTCTTCCTATTAAGATGGAGGGATCTCTATTCGTTTCATCAAGCAACCCGGTTTCTCATGTTCCAGTTTAACCTGTTGACACACCAAGCATTGTGAGACGAACTCAACAATCTCTTTTTCATTCCTGGCCACCAAAAGTTTCTTCTTAAATTCCGATACATCTGTGTGCTTTCCAGATGTATGATGTATCTTATTTTGTGTACCTCTTCTACCAGCTTGTTTTTCACGTTTGAATTATTCAGAACCCACAATCTATTGTTGAACCATATAGATCCATCATCATCTTCAGAATAAGGAGTTTTCTTTATGTGACATTTGCGTATCAACTTCGCATATTTAGGGCTCTGTTTTTGTTTCTCAATAATTTCCTCCAGGAATCTATCTCTAATTATTCCAGTACACTTCACAGTTCCATTATCATCTCGCAACGGATGTCATTGTTCAAAGTCTTCTACCAATATACATGCATGTGTTAACAGTCCACCAGCTTTAGCAGGCACCTTTCTACTGAGTGCATCAGCCACCAGATTGACTTTTGGTGGATGAAACTTTATCTCAAAGTCATAATCTTTGAGATATTCCAGTCATCTCCTCTCATCTCCTTTGTCTTAGATTCAATTCCTTCTGAGAGAACAAATATTTGAGAGATTTTTGGTCAGAAAATACTTCAAATTCCATACCATAAAAGTAATGCCTCCATATTTTTAGTACAAATGCCACGGCTCCTAATTCCAGATCATGTGTTGGATAATTTTTCTCATGTGGTTTCAGTTGCCTAGAGGCATATGTCATGACGTTGTCTCTTTGCATGAGCACTGCTATGTAACTTGTTCCTGATGCATCCGTATATACCACAAATCCTTTCCTCCCTTTTGGCAGTGCTAGAATTGTGGTGTTTGTCAAATTGTCCTTCAATGTTTGGAAACTCTTCTGACAGTCTTCCGTCCACGTAATTTTGATGTCCTTTCGTAGCAATTTAGTCATTGAGGTTGCAATTTTTGAGAAATCCTTAATGTACTTCTTGTAGTAACTTGCCAAACCCAGAAAACTTCTAATTTCGGTCCCGTTGGTTTGCGCACTCCATTGTTGTACAACTTCCACTTTAGCCGGATCAACTGACACTCCCTCCTTAGAGATTATAAGTCCTTAGAAATTTCACTTTGTCTAGCCAAAACTCACACTTGGAGTACTTGGCATAGAGTTGATTTTGTCTCAATATTTTCAACACTAGCTCGAGATGTACTGCATGAGATGCTCCACACTTTGAGTATACTAGTACATCATCAATGAACACTATGACAAATCAGTCCAACTACTCATGAAGTATCTGATTCATGAGATTCATAAAAGCTGCTATAAAAACACAACCATTTTGGACTAACATAAAACTTTCAAACTCAATATTCACAATAAATCAAAAAACACCCTTCTTTAACAGGTTGAGATGACATTTCATCTACTTATGATCGACATTGGCATTGGACATGGACCTCTAGACACTCTGCTCTCATACCAAAGTTGTCACGACCCAAGTTTTTGACACCAAATTTTTTTTTTTTGTATAATAGAGGAAGTAACATTGAGTCATGACCAAAACCAAATCAAATACACTGTATTAAAAGACAGTCTGACTTATTTCAACCATAAAAAATTTGGACCCAAACAACTAAAATAACCACTAAGCCCAAAACAAACGCAGTGTCTATATTGTCAATGCCCGTCCATCACAAGACTGAGGTCGTCACTCCATGAGTTAAAATCTCTCAAGAACTACCTATAGAGATAGAAAGAAGGGTCAGAATTCCTACAAGTATGAAAAAATCCAGCCATGAATGGAACATGGCCCAACAAAGGAATATTTGATTTTGTCAAACAAATACGTATGAGACCTTATAGTCGACAGCCATAAGTCCTCAAATCTTAATACACATTAGAGTTACAACTTATTAACAAAAACGAGGTGTTCACAACCTCCAAATATTCGTAGACTTCCAATCGCGGCCTATCATTACAATGGGTATGGTCATTGTGCTAAGCAACAACAAAAAACCCCGTGGGCACAATTCACAGGCAGAACAGAACATATCTTCATCAGGCGATCCAACAGATTGATGGTAACCTGCAGTGAAGCCTCATGAGATATCCCAGATCGCCGCTGCAACAGCATGGCCCCTCTAGGCACCTGGAGTGAGGGACCAGGAGAGGTCTTGTTCTCCAACAGAAACAGAACAAAATCCCGGGCTCTTCTGCCACCCAATACCCTGTGGGCCCTCAAGTGCAGACAGAGGAGTGTGCGACAATAGTGAGCTCACGCGCACCACTATCTTCCGAGACGAAACCAAACACTGGGCAAAAACACAAGTTCCACTAGCATATACCAATGCATACACAGTCTATGTTTTACCTATGAACCTCAAATCTGAGGGTTTATCAATACTAGACATTGTCTATTACCTCTCACAGAAACCACCCTCAGGCTTGGTTTCCCAAACAGAAGCACTAAGCCATTTTCTAACTTAATTTAATGGCAACAAAGCAAAGTCGATTAGACATGCATCAATACAAAGTATATCACGTCCAGAAATCTTAAATAATAATATTGTGATCATCATATAGAAACAAGAGATTTCAGAACCCTTTTTCTAAAATTTTAAATAAAACTAAGGGTACAACAGAGCAATAATGCATAACATTATGTTTTTCCATCAAAATTTCAAATAAATAGAAGGAAACCCCCTTTTGACAATTTGAGAAACTGAGGAGGTACTATTTCGTAGGGGTGGGTATCAGGCCAGCCCGGCCCAGGCTCGGCCCGATAATATTGTCGGGCCGGGCCGGGTGCCGGGCCGGGCCGGGTGCCGGGCCGGGCCGGGTACCGGGCCGGGTGCCGGGCCGGGCCGGGTACCGGGCCGGGCCATCAAAACTTAGGCCCGGCCCGGCCCGGCTTCGTTGCGACTGTCACGGCGTCGGCTCCTCCTCGCCCGACTCGACGAACACAACCACACAAGCAGCTGCTTCCGGGCACCGATGTTGCAGTTGCTTGCTACCGGGCGCCAAATCGCCGATGCTCCTGGACTTGGATTTGGACGCGCCTGGGGTTGTTTTGGTCGTGAGGAAGTCAGGNAGGAACGGGGGAAAGGGGAAGGGGGGAAGGGGAAGGGAAAGGGAGACGGAAGGGGGGAAAGGGGAAGGGAAAGGGAGAAGGGAAGGGGGGAAGTGGGGAAGGGAAAGGGAGACGGGAAGGGGGGAAGTGGGGAAGGGGAACGGGAAGGGGGGAAAGGGGAACCGGAACGGGAAGGGGGGGAAGGGGAAGGAAATTGGCAGACCTTCCAGCGGCGCGTCTGCTCCTCCTCACCCGACTCGACGAACACAACCACACGAGCAGCTGCATTCGGGCACTGATGTTGCAAACTTGCAGTTGCTTGCTTCCGGGCGCCGATTCTCCTGGACTGGGATTTGGACGCGCCTGGGGTTGTTTTGATCGTGAGGGAGTCAGGAACGGGGGAAAGGGAAAGGGGAAGGGGAAGGGGAACGGGGGAAAGGGGAAGGGGAAGGGGAAGGGGAAGGGGGAGGCCGGAGGGAGACGGCAAGGCCGCAAGGGGGGAAGCCGGAAGGGTAAGGGGGGAAGGGAGTCGGGCCTACCGAGCCGCCGCCGGGCCGGCCTGTCGGGCCCGGCCCGACGCCCACCCTTACTATTTCGTATGAAACCTCCTGATTTTGCTGAAATTAACTTTTGCAAGCCTCTTTCTAAAAAAGTTTTTAGCAAAAACGTTGTGGCATGGATTTCTAAAATTATAATAGCTTATCCGAGAATTTGGCTAATCAGGTGGACCAATATTGTAATTTCCCAAATTTCTTATAAGAATCGGTGAACCCTCGTTTTTCTTCCTTTCTCGCTCGTTTTTCTTTCTCCTCGCGAGAGCACCTCCCTCTTCTTCTCGTGCAACCGACGGTGGAGCTTCCACTATTCTTCCATAACCAAAACCAGAGAGAGATCTCTCCTCCCGCAAGATCTGGCGTTGGGTTTCCACGCTGTTGCGCCTACTGACTGCTCGACGCCTTCAGCTACCGCCACTTCCTCTGCCCTCATCATTTTATTTTTTTTTTCTCCACTCTACCACCGTGAGGAAGACGACCTCCCAAACCAGGTGCATCTCTCTCGGTTCCCACTTTTGTTGTGACGAGAATGAACCGGCCCACAAGGAGGAAGGACAGGATGAAGCCTGCAACTTCAATGTCGTGTTCCTCATTTTCCCCAAATCACCTCTGTCACCACCACGTTTTGTTTTTTTCAGTTGGTTGGGCGATTGGTGTTGCTCAACGATGGAGCTGCGGTACCTCTTTCCCTCTCTCTTGTTTGTTTACCGATTTGAGGTTCACTGCAAGTCTAGCAGGCAAGACCCCGCCGGCTATTGGCGACGTCACGGGCTGCCTCCCTTTTTTTTTCTATAGTTGGTGTGGAAAACTCTAATACAGCCCTTATTTCATATATGCATGTTTTGTTTAAAGGTCGGATGTAGTCTCGGTTTCTTACAGATTGAATGAAAACAACATAGTACATGAAATGAAAACAACATAGTACATGAACTAGGCCTGGGCATCGGGCCGGCCCGGCCCGATCGGACCCGGGTCCAGGCCGGCCCAGCCCTGCCTGACTCCCTCACTCTCTCTTCGCTCGCCCTCTCCCCTCCCGCTCTGCCTCTCCCCCCCCCCCCCCCCCCCCCCCCCCCCCCCCCCCCCCCCCCCCCCCCCCCCCCCCCCCCCCCCCCCCCCCCCCCCCCCCCCCCCCCCCCCCCCCTCCGCTCTCCCTCTCCCCCTCCCTCTCTGCTCCCTCTCCCTCTCCGCTTCCCCTCTCCCTTTCTGCTCATGCTCCCCCTCCCTCTCCGCTGCCACCTGAAGATTGAGTAGAATCAGTGGGAGGACTAATGGTGATCCAGAGCAAGGAGATAATAATGGTGACCAATCCAGACCAGACGTAGACGATGGTGGGCATTCATCCCCTCCTTCCCATCAACCCCTTGGTGAAGGGATACATGTGAGCAAGCAAGCAGAAGCTGAAGAACACCCCACCAAGCAGCTTGTTCCACTGCGGTATCGTGCTGTAGATCGTCCTGGAGCACCCGATGGCGATGAGGTTGACGATGATGATGGTGAGGGGGGGGATGAAGAGGCTGGTCCATTTCACCACGTAGAGATTGGCATAGTTGTCTTCCTCATCCTCCGTCGCCGATTTATAGGTGAGCTTGAAGGAAATCTCGATTCCGGTGATCACCTTAGGCAGTCCCTACAGCACGGCCGCCAGGTGGGAGAGGGAAAGGGGGTCGGGAGGGGGAAAGGGGATCGGGAGGGCGGGGGAAAGAGGGACGGGAGGGTGAGGCGGGCCGGGCTGAGACCTGGGATATCGGGCCAGGCCGGGCCGAGACCCGGGATATCGGGTCGGGCCCGTGCCGAGACCCGGGATATCGGGCCGAGCCCGGGCCGGGCTGAGCGGCCCGACGGGCCGGATCGGGCCGACCCTTACCCGGCCCGGCTGGGCCTGCCCGATGCCCAACCCTAACATGAACCGAGGTTAAACTCAGCTATGGTTTACATGCCTTATTTTCATGTTGGTATCAAGCATGTTTTATTTCTAGGAAATCAGAGACACTAGAACAAGAGTACGAAGTATCAATCCAACATACAACTTCCCACAATTCGATTTTTAACTAGGCGTATGAACACATAGATCCACTATTATAACATGCTTATAAATATGTATCTATCCACTAGAAATCTTACGAAAATTATAAGGCTACATTATCCATTCATGGTTGAACATTCCCATACCTGTAAAAATCACAATCCGTCTACAGCCGTCTTCTTGTTTCTCTTCTGCAACCCCTTTCCTTGATCTTCTCCAAGAAGAGAGCAGAATTGAAAACCCTTCTCCCTCTCTCTTTCTCTCTCAATCTCTCTATTGCTGGACGTGTTGCTGTATTGCTGCAGTAAAAGAATGGTTCTTTACAGTAAAATGTGGTTAAATAGGCCCTTTTCAAGTCTCCCCAGAATTGCCATATGAGTTTTGAAATTTCTCTCTCAAGGAAAAAGGAATAACTCATCAGTTTTTCTTTCCCTTTTCTTTCTTTCCATTACTGTTCACTGTATGATTAAATTGACAGTTTCAATTATATTTAACAGTCAATTTAAATCTACCGTTTAGAATTCATTCCCGTATTAGTGTTTTCCAAATTAAAGGAAAGGAAAGAAAATTGTGGGTCTTACAGTATATCACTGATTGGAAGGAGCCCAAGGGCATAACCTTGAATTTGTAGTGTCTGTCGTGGGTATGAAAGGCGGTTTTTTGCACGTCTTCTCTAGCTAACCTAATCTGATGATACCCTGAATGTAAATTCAGCTTCAAAAAATAGCTGGCGCCATACAACTCATCCAAAAGATCTTCGGTCATGGGAATGGAAAATTGTTCTTTCATTTGCTTTTCCTTAACCAGTTTGAGCTTGTCCTTCTCATTACTGCAAATAGAGTACTTCTCATAGGGTTAGGTCCAAAGAAGTACTTCATGTTGGGCAGATCAGTTGTACATTTTTACATTGGTAGCGACCATCCAGATCAATTGTACATTTTTACGGCGGTTTTTGTAGTTGCTAAAAAAAAATGGAACTGGATAGTTCGACCGACTTGCGCGACGAGGACATCTGTCAAAAGTGTCATTCTCCAAACAACGCTGTCTAATACCTTCCGTCTGATCAACAAGAGAGATCCCATAGTGGCTTGGATTGTCGGCTCTTCTCAAGATTGACATCGGTGATACGCCCATCTTGCGCCACATTTGTAGCAAAAGCTGCAACCACACCTGCAAGTGATGTGGTTGCAGCTCCCTACTTTCTCAATATAGATTTTGCATTTGGGACACTGTTGCCATTTAAATTTGACTGGAAGCTTTATGATCTCTTCATGATTCTTCTTGTCGTTGTTATTCTGATGTCTGCCCATTGTGCTGGAAAAAATCCTGCACAATCCATCAAAGCTTAGAAGAAGAAGAAGAAGAAGACCAAAAAAAAAAGAAAAAGAAAGAACAAATGAGAGACAGTACCTTGAGAAATAATTCGACCCGTCGGCAGCTTTCCTTCTCAAGGTACTGTCTCACATTTGTTCTTTCTTTTTCTTTTTTTTTTTGGTCTTCTTCTTCTTCTTCTAAGCTTTGATGGCTTGTGCAGGATTTTTTGCAACACAATGGGTAGACATCAGAATAACAGCGACAAGGAGAATCATGAAGAGATCATAAAACTTGCGGCCAAATTTAAATGGCAACAGTGTCCCAAATGCAAAATCTATATTGAGAAAGTAGGGGGCTGCAACCACATCACTTGCAGGTGTGGTTGTAGCTTCTGCTACAAATGTGGCGCAAGATGGGCGTATCACCGATGTCAATCCTGAGAAGAGCCGACAATCCAGGCCACTATGGGAACTCTCTTGTTGATCATACGGAAGGTATTAGGCAGCGTTGTTTGGAGAATGGCACTTTTGACAGATGTCCTCGTCACGCAAGTTGGTCGAACTATCCAGTTCCATTTTTTTTAGCAACTACAAAAACCGCCGTAAAAATGTACAACTGATCTGGATTGTCGCTACCACTGTAAAAATGTACAACTGATCTGCCCAACATGAAGTACTTCTTTGGACCTAACCCTATGAGAAGTACTCTATTTGCAGTTATGAGAAGGACAAGCTCAAACTGGTTAAGCAAAAGCAAATGAAAGAACAAGAGATGTGCAACTTTAAAGCATCTTTTATCTTAGAAAAAGCCTTGAATATTATATGTGTAGGACCCATATGACGCTTGTCTGGCCTACCTTGTGTATACAATTAAGAAAAGTTTCACGTCTAATGTTGCCATTGAAAACAACAAAATGACCTTGTTCATATAAGGAGCGCCATACCTTTCCACTGGAACTTCTTCGTGCTTCGTGCACACAAACAATGTTGCACAAACAATGTTGCACTACTCTCAACTGTAAATGAAAGGAGAGAGGTTAGATCTGAAATATATGGGATTGATGATGAAGAGAGAGAATTCCTAGTGCAGTTCTTCACCTTGACAAGAGAAAAAAGGATTGATCAAATTTTATTAAGTCAGTTTTATAGTGATCATTCATCAAAGAATGACTCGGGATCCATTTACTTACAATACTTTGTATCGACATGTTCTTCGAGCATTTCAGAGACCTTAAATAATCGAATAAACCCAAAGGCCCATTGCTGTAAATAGCAACGGTGTCATATCGGCTCTGCTACAACAACTTCATTCCATATGGGAAAATATCGCCCACAAGTGGAAACATATTTTGATGGTGGGCAGCGCCTGAGTGGAAAGGAAGCCTATCTTGAATACGACAACGATCGAGTGAGACTGTGAGTATGTTATGTGTATTATGCAGCGTAGCTAAATAGTAACCATCTTTTCTCTTTCACAATTTGCTTTTTCAGTTTCTAAGCATGCATGCGCACACACAAACAAACATAAACCAAGCAACCACTCTTTCTCTCTCACTTTCCTTACGAACTCTCTTACGCTTCTCACAGCCAAAAAACAGATGTCCCTCCCATTCCTTTCGAACTTATTTTCAAGTGCCCAACAGCTAAACTTCCTTTACAACAAAAATTTGTCCTCCTTCCTTAAAAAGTGTTTTCAGCTACCCACTAGCCGAACTTCCTGAACAGACAAAAATTTGTCTACCTTCAGGTGTTTTCAGGTACCCCTTATTGTAATGGTTTGATGATCTGAACAAGTGATTTCTCGTTCAGGAAGTGCAGCTAATAATGGAGGACAGCCATTTTATCTGCTCAGGTTTTTTATGGAAAGATGGGCCATTTAACAAAGCAATGCAAACTATAATATGAGCCAACCATAATCCACCATAATCTGTCCCCTTACAGTTTTCCTTATTTCTTAAGATTGGTACATCATTGTAGATGTAATACCTAATAAACCTAACGATTCGGTAAGACACAGTAAATGAAGAAATGATGTGCTGTGGGTTTTATTAAACTCAATGTGGCTTTCTATTGAACCTGTGTAGCGAGCTTTTAGAACGGCAGCTCTCAAACCAAATGGTCTTTAAGGTACCAGGTGTAGATCACTCCTTAGACTCACTTGCTTGAGTTCAAGAGACACAACTAAACAGAAGTTCATGAATCACGAGTTGGCAGAATAGACATAAATACATAGCACCACTCTCTGAGTACTGACCCAAAAGAACATCTATACTTGCCCAAGCTCATATCTCAACACTCGAACTTACAAGCCAAACTTGCTAAGACCCAACAAATGGCCGACTCTTTGCCCAAGCAAATGCATCATGGACATAACAAATTAGGTACAACATTTTTGTTGCTAACCTTTTCAGGGCAAAAACTTAGCTATCTCAAAAAATTTTCAAATCACCAGGCCAACCATTTCTATTCTTTGCCCAAGCAAATGCATCATGAACATAACAAATTAGGTACAACATTTTTGTTGCTAACCTTTTCAGAGTCAAAAACTAAGCTGTCTCAACAAATTTTCAAATCACCAGGCCAACCTTTCCGAATAGGAACCTTAATGCACTTGCTATCGATCATTTATTTGTTCTCATCATGCTCGAGGCTAGCAAAACATAAAGGAAAAATGAAAATGAAACAAAATATACTAGAACAAATATTTACATCTCTGGAGGAGGACATGCTGCCATTTCCATTTAAGTGAGCTGTCAGATTCTACAACACGATGTTCTGTTTGTACTGAAATCTAAGTATATGACAGATGTATTATCTTTGGTTCTCAAAGTTCTTGCTTCGTTCAACACTAATTTAGCTATCAACTCTGATATATTCTCTTGATCTGCTACATCATATGTTTCTCTGTAGTGCACATGCCATCCCAGAATCATTTTATTCGAATGCAATAATTATAGTTCAAAGTTCGATAATGGCACAAAATTAATTACCTGAAGAATTAGTTGGTTTGCTTTCTTTATGCTAAGAACGTCCCAAAGGCCATCGCTGCAATAAAGAACAGCAAAAATAGTATGAAACTACGCCTTGCATAATCAGCAAAGAAATGGCCACAGCAGTCGGTCAGAGTTGGGGCTGAATATTAGACAGAAATGGTCCATGTATATGATAGAGATATGAACAGAACTTGCTCTAACCATGTCAGGCAAGTCCCTGACATGCAAACCCACACTTTCATGCATCAGGTCCTTAGCTGGACAAGGACCCTGTAAAGCTCAACTGCACTCAGGAGTCAAGTGGTATCCAAATCTTGTGACCAAAAAAGGGTCATGGAGGAGGGATCAACTTCAACAACAAAAACTCGATGAATAAAATATGAGCCTTTAGAAAAAAGTGAGGCAAAGAAGCTATCGCAAACAGAATTGATAACAATAACACTAGAACAGATATTCACAGGAAAAGAATAAAAATAAAAAATAAAACAAAAAATTTTAAACCCTTGAGTAATAAGCTATCAAGCCTTTCCTGCCTTTTTCTTCTTGTCTTTGCAGAGGAAGGCCTCTAAAGGAATTTTTTCACCCCCTAGATTTTCAATAGAGGCTCTTCCCCGAGCCACCACACATGGGCTCCATTTCATTGTCATATGTTTTCTCTCTCTAGAGTTCTAGGATGACAAACACATTTTACTTGTGCACATTTCTAAGTTTTACCTGCATCCCATTTGTATTTCAGATGCATTCGTGAAGACCACCCAGACGTGAACAATTGACAAATTGCTGCCCAATTCAATTTATGAACATTATTTTGGCTGACCGTGAAAACACAGCCCCGTCCACTCTATGTACGAAGCCTTCAATATCTGAATCAGAAGAAGATGCGTATCACCTCTTAAATCATTTCAGCTTGCAAATTAAATATGGACATGGATATCCTAGACCCGCTTCCAAATATGCCTATGTCTTTTCACCAACACATTTGTACAGCAGCAGGCAGGAAAATGCTAAAACTTTAGATACATAGAAGTGGATAATAAATGAAACTATTTCGAAAGTTTGTCATTTAGTAGTGGTACAAGACTATTTCGAATATATATATATATATATATATATATATATATATATATATATATATATATATATATAATTCATGCCGTTTCAATGCAGTTGGTTTCATAAGAAAAATATCTAATGGTACGTTATTTCAGTAATGAAGACAAGAAATGACTACCCAAAGTTTATGATATTTAAGGTTTTTTAATAAAAATGTGCAATTTACATTATTTTCCATGCTAACTCTAGGTTTGCTCAATTTCGATGCATGCGAATTAGGGACTCTAAAAATTGAAATAAATCAGTTTTTTTAATATCAAAAACATAATTCAAGTCTCTTTTCTTAAAGAATGTTCATGAACTGTTTTACAATATTAAATTTGTGTATATTTAGGTTCTGTATATATATTCATATACACATATTTTGTTATGTGACAAAATATGTAAATTTGTGTAAATTTGTGACTTGAAAGGATTCATATTGCAAATAGAAGCCAGACTTGAATTTAGGATGCAAATGGGTCGATAAGATCCAATTGCCAACATGAAATTTGATCTATGTAATTGGAATCAGTAAGACAAGCTAAAAAAATAAAAAAAAATAATGTTATAGAATCTGAATCTGAATATGTATGAGGTCCGAAATCTGATTACGCCAATAGACAAAGACAAGTCTTGACCAACAGGAACTCGATGTTTAGGGCTGGCAGACACGCTTTTAGTAATTTTAAAAAGGACAGTGGACACTCAGAAAGCTTTTTTTTTTTTTTTTTGAAGGATGAGGACAAAATAGTTAATATGATTTTTTTTTCTTTAAATTTTATACGGAAGGGCAAAGTAAAGGGAACACATCAAGATTCTTCAACTTGGTCGGACCTACTCTAGTCAGGATTGAAATGGAACTCATATATGTAACTGGGCACAGTGATCTCATATATGTCAGTTGGTTGAGGGTGGACATGTAATTCCAATCCATCCCAAAATGAAGGGATTGGAAGGAAAGGAACAGATGATCATTCCTTTTCCTTTCTTCTTCTTTCCCTCCTCATTTTCTTCCCTTCCTTTTCTCTTCCATCAATTCCTTTCTGTCTTTTCTGTCTTTTTCCCTTCATCCAAACATAGCATTAGGTTCTGACACCATAAACAAACAGAAAAAAAAAACAAATTAAGTGGTTCAACGAGAAAGAGAGAAGAGAGAGAGAGAGCCTCTATGTCCACGAGGATAAATTTTCTTTCTCAGTTTCTATGTTATTTTGCGAGAGGTTCTATTATATACTATGTGCGTACAACAATTTGTTCCCTCAGTTTCCTAATTTTTTGGATTCAGCGGTTCACAATAATTATCTCTTCTCCTAAATTCAGCTTCTTAATATTGGCAATGACACATGTAGAACCCTTAGTTTCCTTATCTTTTAAATTGTAAGGTTTATAACACTTATTTCCTTTCTCAAATTTCGCTTGTTAATATTGGCAATGACACCTGTAGAACTCTTAGTTTCCTTATCTTTTATATTGTAAGGTTTATAGCAATTATCTTCTTTCTTAAAATTCAGCTTACTAACATTGGCAATAACACCCATATAGCTTATCAGGAATGGCCTTGTTTTCACTCAAATTTTAAAAAATTCAAAAAAATCTATGAAAATTTCAAAAAATTTAGTTTAATGTAATAAAAGATTTGAAAATTTCTATTTCAACACATGTTAAAATTTTGAAATAATAGTTTGGTTCCTACAACGAAAAAAACTGGTGTCGATTGTATGATTTCCACCTTGAGCTGGATTCTTTTTCTTCAGGAGAGACTTGATAGCCTCATATTTGTAGATTGAACTGGCATGTTTTCTTAAAAGATCCACGTTGCAGGAACCATGCAACTTCCGCCATGGTTTTGATCAAAATATTTATTGTCACCTCAGCATGTATCATGGGAGACGGTGCTTTGCTTGCAGGCAACATGCAGGAATTGACATAAAATATTCAGGAATTGACATAAAATATTCACAGGAAGAAAGGTAAGATCCTTAAAGAGGATGGCATAATGAAGATCGCGCTCTTTTCTTTATTATCTAAGTTGGTTTAATCATGACCTGAAAGCCATTTTGTGTCTTTCTTAGCTGTAGAAAGTCATATTCTCACAAGTTATTGGCCTTCCAACTACACATTGGTCATAGTCAAATTGTCCAAATTGGTTTTATATTTAAAAAGTCACAATTATAATCTGATTTGTGTCATAAAACCCGACTATGGTCTTTAAGGGGGCGTTTGATATGCCGGAAATCTACTGTAGCACCAGAAAAAAAATTCAAACTTTCAAAATTTTTTCGGTTTATCAAACGCGGAAAAAAAAAATCGACCGTTACGGTCGATTTCGGAAATTTTTTTCCGGAGAAATATTTTTGCCCGTTAGGGCACACCTCGCTTCTCCTTGCTTTCTCCTCCCGCAGCCGCATCATCCTCTCTCTCGCCCGCAGCCGCACCAACCTCGCATTCTCCTCTCACAACGTCTTCCGCTCGCCCGCAGTCCTCTCGCAGCGTTTTCCGGTGGCAGCCCTTTGCGAATCATTTGAAACTCTGTTGGATGGACAAATCAGTTGAGCTACCACCCACCTGAGGTTTCGCCGGGGAATCCGTTGGGAGGAAGAATGGACGCTGAGGAATGGAGGAGGAAGAAGGAGGAAGAAAGGAAGGAGGGAGGAGGAAGAAGGAGGAAGAAAGAAAGGAGAGAGGAGGAAGAATGGGAGGAGGGCACGACGAGGAGGGAAGGAGAAGAGGGGAAGAAGGGGAAGAGGGCACGGCAAGGAGGGAAGGAGAAGAGGGGAAGAAGAGGAGGGAAGGAGAAGAGGGGACGGTGAGGAGGGAAGGGGAAGAGGGGACGGCGAGGAGGGAAGGAGAAGAGGGGAATCGGCCCTCAACCTGAGGCAGGTGCCACCGATGTCGGTGGCAGTCGTCTGACGGAGCCGCGCGTCGCAGCCATCAACGGCATCCTCCAAGAGCCATTCGACCTCTCTACAGAGGGTGTGAGAGTTGGGGCCGTTGTCGAGCTGGGCAAACTTCGAACCCACAGAGAGGGCGAGATTTCTGGCCCACCAACGCCACTTCTGCAGGTCCGAGATGATGGTGGTGTAGACCAGAGGGCGGAGGAAGAGACAGACTCGGGGTTTCCTCGGTGATGATGCGCCGAACTGGACGCATAGGTTGGTGACGGTAGTGGTGGTGGTGACAGTACTCCGAAAGGGAAGAAAGGGGAAAGAGGAAGAAAGAAGGGGAAAGGGCATGTCCATATCACCCAGCACAGTCGTCGTCTTCCTCTCCTCAGGCACAGAACCGTCGTTGTCTTCCTCTTCCTTCTTTTCTAATTTTTTTTCATCAAACAAAGAAAATTTTTTTCAGGAAAATAATTCCTATGTAACAAACAAAACGTGGTTTTGGACAATTGGAATTTTATTTCCTATTCATCAATTCCAGAAATTTTTTTCTGGAAATTTTTTTCCATTTCCATATTTCCTGCCATCAAACGGCCCCTAAATGATTTTTTTTTTTTTTTTTTTGGTACAGTCCAGTCAAAGGAAGACAACCGTCTCTAGCCAGGAAGGCGACAACCACTCGATAGCCAACTAGCCTCATTTTGGGACCGAGCTTTTCAATCTTTTTTGTTTTTTTCTCTCTCACCTACATCTTCATTGTTCCTTACCAACAATCATAAGTGATAAAATTATAAATGTTACGACCCAATTTTTGACACCAAAAATTTACCAATTCATTAATATAAATCATTGTGGAAGTAACATTGAGTCATGACCAAAACTTAAACAAATGCACTGTATTAAAATCAAACACTTGGACCCAAACAACTAAAATAAACACAAGCTCAAAACCAACGCAGTGTCCAGAATGTCAATGTCCGTCCATCACAAGACTGAGGTTGTCACTCTAAGAGCCAAAATCTATCAAGGGCTACCTATAAAGATAGAAAGAAGGGTCAAAATTCCTCTGAGTATTTGAAAATCCAGCCATGAATGGAACATGGCCCAAAATATTGTTTAGTTTCGTAAAACGATTCCAAAAAGGCCTTATGAACTACAACCACAAGTTTTCCAAAACTTTACACACACAAAAGTTACGACCCATTATCAGAACAAAACGAGGTGTGCACAACCTCCAAAATTTCGTAGGCTTCCAACCATGGTTCTATGACAATGTCATGGTCATCGTGCCGAGCAACAGAAAACCCCGTGGGTACAACTCACAGGCAAAACAGAACATATCATCACCGGGCGATCAAACAGATCGAGGGTACTTGAAGTGAAGCCTCCTGAGATATCCCAGATCGCCGCTGCAGCAGCATGGCCCCTCTAGGAACCCGGTTTGAGGGACCATGAGATGTCTCTCTTCCAACACAGCAGCAGTACCCCGGGCCCTTGTGCCGCCCAATACCGGGCCCTCCAGTACAGACAGAAGAGTGAACGACAACAGTGAGCTCAGGCGCATCATTACCTCCCGGGACGAAACCAAACACTGGGCAGAAACAGAAAGCTCGCACTCGCATAAACCATCAGACACAGTCCACGTTTCGCCTTCGAATTTCAAAAGTGAGAGTTTCTCATCACTAGACATCGTCTAGTACCTCTCACAGAAACCGCCCTTAGGCTCGGTTTCCCAGACCACAAAAATAAGTCATTTCATATCTTGATTTAATGGCAACAGAACAAAGTCAAATAGACTTGCAACCGTACAAAGCATATCACATCCAAAATTAACACAATAATCACTATTTCAAAACAAGAGAGTTCAACACCCTTTTCCTAAAATTTAAATAACACAAAAGGTACCGCAGAGCAATAATGCATAACATTGCGTTTTCCACCGAAATTGCAAACAACTTCATGAAAACCCCTATTGGGAAGATTTAAGAACTTAGAAAGTACTATTTTGCAATTTCGTATAAATCTTCAGTTTTTATTGAAAATAACTATTGCGAGCCTCTTTCTGAAAAAGGTTTCAGCAAAAACGTTGCGAGATGAATGTATAAAAATTATAACAGTCTTTTCGAGAATCTAGCTAATAAGATGGACCCGCTTTGTAATTTTTCAACATTGATATAAATTTGTCCAAACCCTCGTTTTCCTTCATTTCTACGCCTGATTTTCTCTCTCCTCGCGAGAGCACCTTCTTCTTCTTCTCGTTCGACGGTTGAGCCTTCTTCGTTCTCCAAAGGAGGACGGAACCAGAGAGGGACCCGACTTCGTCTCTGGCCTTCCTCCGTGTGCAGCAAGGCGAGCGGAAGGATCCCCGTCTGAGCGACCGACGCTCACCGTCGCCGCCGCCTCCTCTGCTGCTCCCCTTTTTTTTCTTTCTGTTCGTCGGCAGAGCTAGAGGCATTCTCTCCTCTCTCTCTCTTGTGGCCACCGTGAGGGGGATAATCTCCCCAAACCAGGTGTGTGTCTCTCTGCTCCCCCTTCCTTGCGACGAGAAAGAACCGGCAGCAAGGAAGAGCGATGGGTCTGCTCGTAGCTTGAGGTGACGCAATTCCTTCCCTACCCTTTTCTTTCCCTGGTCTTTCACTGTATTCCTCTCTCATTTGGGCGTTGATTTAAAGCCTGCTGATTTTGGTTTACCCCAAGTCGAGCAGAGCAGGCCTTGCCCTCTGCCGACAACGCTCTGGACTGTTGTTTCCCTTTTTTTTTTTTTTTTGTATTGGTTGCAATGTTCTACTGCAGCCCTAATCTAATATATGCATGCTCTGCTAAAATCAGATACAGTCTCGGTTTCTCACTGATAGAGATAGCAACAAAAACAAAGAACAGGGAGAAACAACATAATATGAACATCAGAGGTTCAAAACCTAACGAAGTCTAACATACTTCACCCATCATACCTCCCATGCTTCATTTTCTTTTTTTTTTTGAAATCAGAGAGATCTATAAATGGGAACAATGTATTCCCTTTTTCCGCAGGCCACCATTCAAGCACAGTAGTTCCATCGTTAAATCATGCAATCTATATATATATATCAATCCTTAGTAAAAGAAATGTACACGGGCTTCATGCTACATTCATGACTGAGTTTTCCCATACCTGTTAATCTTGATTGATTTCCAGCAGCAACCCCTTTTTGCTTCTCGTTCCTTTCCAGCAGCCACCAGCACAAATGAGGATCTTTTCCTCACCTTCTCCCTCTTTCTCTCAATGTCTTTATAGTTGAGCCTCCTCTATGAATGCAGTAAATAAACGATAAACCCTCTACAAAACCTCCCCCTTGCCATAGGAGTGTTATTTTCAGTTTCTTTTCTCCCCACTCAATTTCTCCTTTGCAGTTATAACCTCCCATTATGGTAAACGTGACGGTTACAAAAAGATTAAGGGAAAAATAAATCGTGGGTCTCCCCTCACCTACATCTTCATTGAGACCGATTCCATATATATTATAAAGGTGGTGGATTTCACAATTGCTCTTATTTAACTATATATGAATAACACTACATTCGTTCCTGGCTGCCTTTACATTGACTGGCTCCCTACTTTGACTCCAATTAGGTAATGCAAGAACACTTTTTTTTTTTTTGGTCACCCAAATGCAAAGGGATGTAAATTGTTTTGGTTCCGCTTACATTGAACTTTGTTGAAATTTGACTTGGATCGAACCTTTTGTGATCAGATTCAGTCTCCCTTTGCGATTCTATGTTCAAAACTGAGCTTGCATTTTTATCAGATCCCAATTGGATATTGTACTGGGATTTGAAATTGGCTATGAAGCTCCATATCAAATCCCAATCTGATTAGTAATTGGGTCCATATTTCTTTATCAGATTTGTCCATCTTGCCCAGTTACATTCTCAAATTATGAAGCTAAATTAAGGGTCAACTCTAACTTGTTCTAGTCCGGGATGGATTTGTTCATTTGTCTCTTTCTCTTTCTCTTTCATTGGATCTCGTTCTAGATGGATTCTTTATTTTTTTTTTTCTTCCACTTCTTTCTTAAGGTCTTGTTAATCCCCTTGACCTAGTCAGTGGATTAAGATGAAAATTTGGATATGCTTTTTCCAACTTCTGCTCAATCTTATTGGATTAACATAGGACTTTTTGTCAAACTTATTATATTCTAAAGTAGACCACTTTGTCGGAAAGAAAGAAGACTTACTGGTGTTTGTGTCCTAGTTTGTTCCTAATTGCTCACTAGCAAAGGCAGAATTTTTTTTAGGGGTAGACCAAACGGTCATTCGATCGGGCCAAACTGCCCAACGAATTTATCCGGGTAGGGTCAAACTAAATAAGAATACACTAACATATTTATTTTGTTTTATAATAATTAGTATGCTTGTTTACACAAAAATATTTAATTAAACACAATATTAGTTATTAATTAATTAATTTTATATGATATAATTTTAAATACATTAAGTTAAATGGTGTATATGGTAACTATTTGACTATTATTATATGCAACATCATAAAAGTCATTACCATAATTTTATGTTGGTGCGTTTGGTTGGACCTTTTGCCCAACCATTCATAGGTCGCAACTTCAAAACGTGGGGACACCAACTCAAGCTCTCGGATTCAGATGTCAGCAAATGATTCGGATATCAACTTACGGTTCGGATTCAGATATCAAGCTATAATTCAGATTCGGATATCAACTCAGGATTCATATAATATCCGACCAGATATTTACTTAAAACCAAATCAGAATCCATATCCGATTGGATAAGATGGTTAAGTACTAAATTTGAATCTGATCGGTTGTTATTTGTTAAATCCGAATCCGATCTGATTTTCTTGTTCGGATGTTAAATTGCTTACCATATCCGATTTTTTAAAGGCAGTTCGGAAGGATACCCGATCTGAATATGATCCATTGACATCCCTAATCACAAACAGGATGTTCCATTCTTGGAGTTCTTGGACCAACAACACTACTGCCAAGTAGTCGTTGTGCACTAGATTATTTTGCGGACTACAAAGGATGATAATCTCCACATACGGTTGATGATTTAGCCATGGCGCCTATCACAATCAGGGGTATAAAAATCAGAATTTGAGTGGTAAAAACCATCCCAAAATATATTTGGGATGACACTTTCCTGGCTTCAGTTTTTATTGACGGAATGTTCTTTTTTGCATCACAAAATTTTAAAACTGATATATATATATATATATATATATATATATATATATATATATATATATATATATATATATATATATATAGAGAGAGAGAGAGAGAGAGAGAGAGAGAGAGAGGTTGCTTGAGTTGGCATATACACTCATGTGCTCTTTAATGAGTTATTTTAAGAAAGAGAGTGTGTCAGATGTAAAAAAAATCGTTTTGGCTGTGGATTTTTTCAATATATATGATGGATAGAAAATCAAAGAGAAAAAGTTATCAATTAATGTTGGATGATCTTTTTTTTTTAATCTATTTATCTCAACCAAAAACTCTCACTCATTCACAAACTACCTATAGAGAGAGAAGTGAGAATGTCAAATGGCCTCTACCATCCAATGGCAATTGATTTATAATTTCTGTGAGTTGTTGAGGCAGGCAGAGTGTATCTTGATAGTGAGTGAGGGAAAAAGGCTTAAAAGGCAATGACACTCTGCTATGAATTGGTTCACTGGTGTGGTGGATGTTGGTACACATGACATGATCAAAAGATTATTTGTCACTTTTCTAATCGGGTCCGGGTTTGGTTCCGGAGATGGATACAGATCCATCACGATCAGGGTGGTCCGCACGATTACCTGGACCTGGAAGCGACTATTCAGGTAGACGTTATGATGGTCCATTTCTGCTGCAGCTAAATGGAGTCGATGAACCGGACCCTGTTCATTATGTATTTTTCATTAGTTGGGTTCCCTAACTTATTCCTGCCCTTAATAAATAAACCAAATCACCACCTAAGGCTAAGATCCGATATTCCGGGCAGGGCCTGCTGGAAGAACCTTTACCTTTCTAATAGTTTCCAATGGGTAGAAACAGAAACAGAAACAGGCAAAGGGCAGGAAATATGCAATTGAACTTGTATATTAGGAACTTAATAAGATATTCTTATGTATCAAGTAAACTGAATTTTTGCGTCTGCAAAACATGTAATTAAACTCCCTTCTCGCTGCTGCAAAGATCTCTAAGTATGTTGTAAAGACGTTTCACAATCAGATCGTGGTTTCACTTTCACTACCAATTAATGTGTCTTTGTCTTGGCCTCGAGAGTGAATGGCCATGTTCCCTTGCATCTTCGTCCCATGAAATCCCAAATCACCTCCTCTTAACCTGCACAGCCATTGCATGCCCAGTACCAGGTCTCCACCCGCCATCGCTAGAGTGAAGAAGCTTACTGGAAACTCACTCATGCCCCTAGATTTCCAACAATTCGTCCCTGCATTTTCCTTTTACCTTTTCCAACCATAACGTCCAACATTGGCTGATTTTCTACCATGCAACCCAGGATTTTGGCTGATTTCTCAGAGATAATAAAATTGTGCGTTGTCCACCAAGATGTTCATTGTTCGCCCTCTCAGACGCTCTTCGACTCTATCATCCCCTGCCAAAGCATGCCATGATATCTCTGGAGCTCCCTCTCTAATCATCATAATAGACTCCTCTCCTCTTCTATCTGAGGGCAAGGCAGGCTGATGAAAATGGTGGTAGGCAGGCACTTGGAAGATGCCGGTGGCGATGGTGAGCGGAAGCGGAAAAATGATATGGCTCAGAGCGTCTTACGTGAATAGGCTATAAAACCGGAAGCGGGATCATCGACCGCGTTTTTCGGCTGACCGAAAGGCACTGCCCGGAAAGGAAGGCCCCCACTCTCTCTGCGTCCGCTTCTGAGCATAGGTTTTATTTGACAACCTGGTAACCTTCTATTCTTCTGATTATGAGATATAACTAGTGCGGCTAGTGCCTTTGATCTAGAAAACAAGGTCTCTTGAAGCAATAAATGGGGTTCTAATAATGCAGATCATCGAATAGATGTTGAAACTTCTACTGTTTCCTACAGTTTAAAAGTCGACAGTGAATCAAGAGATACAAGAATATGCATTTTTTTCACATTTCTTTCAAAAAGATTCTTTTTTTTTCAGGTTTTTTTGTTATCATTTTTCTCATAATTATCGCGATATATATATATATATATATATAGTAAATTGTGCTTTTAAGGAAAAACAAATTGAATTATATATATATATATATATATATATATATATATATATATATATATATATGTGTGTGTGTGTGTGTGTACAACCACACACACACATATTATATTGTTTTTCTAATTTTCTACCCATGTTTTTTTCATTTCTCTTTTTTCTTTTTCACAACCTTAAGATTGGTAGATTTAGCAACGAAAGAGACTGTGATAGACTTGAAAATCCAGTTTTTGCTTTGAATCTGATTTTACTTTTTTATTATTATTATACATATATATATATATATATTCATTTCAAAATTCATCAGTGTAGTATAATCTTCGGGTTCGGATCTGCTCTGACCCGTTCATTGAACAAGGAAACGCGTCACCACCTTTCGAACGGCTTCGTCCCGCGAACTGTTTCATACACGTGTCTACATTTGTTTGGCGGACTTGTTTTTTAAACTCATTTCCTTTTTTCTAGACGGCTCTTCCAGTTCCTGTTTCCTATATGAGATGCTGCCCCTGTCGTTACGATTCCTTCTAGGGTTTAGAGGATGGTTTAACGTCTCCTCCATGAGACCTCTGCGATTCCGACCCTTCCCATATGAACGGCCGAGAGGCGGAGAGGAGGAGATGCTTCCCGCCCTCGCAGCCGTTGTCGACTTCGTCCTTCGCCTTAGCCATCGCCCGAGTTGCAGTGGCGCAAATCTGTCAGGGCGTGGGCTTCCGATCGGCGGAGCTCTCTGTCCTCGATTCACTCTCCTGCATCGCCACCACCTACATGCGGCACCTCGGTAGGTCCGCACGCCATGGCGCTGAATCCTCCGGCCGGACGGAGTGCAACCTCCTCGACGTCGTCCGCGCCCTAGAAGACCTCGCCTCTTCTCACGGATTCGACGGTGCGTCCGATATCAACCGCCCACTAGCAAGATCGGGCGCCCTCTCGGCGATCATCCAGTTTGCTGCGGTTTCGAATGAGATCCCCTTCGCGAAGCGGATATCTCCGCAGTGTGATCCGGAAGGAGCGGGGTCATCGAGTTTTCTGCAGTTGGGGGAAAAACCGCCGCTTGCGCATGTTCCGTCATGGCTGCCCGCGTTCCCAGAGGAGTTTAGGAGTAAGAAAGGGAGAAAAGCTCCTGAAGTGACAGTCGAGGATCTCTCCAGCCTTGCGGTTAGTGTGAGCAAGAAAAGGGTGGAATCTGAGTTCCGTCGGAACTTCCTGCCGCTTGAGAGGCCGCTCGTCAGATTCGAGTTTGGGGTATGCGAGAAACCTTTAGATGAGTGTCTAGATAGTGTTGATGGTAAGCAAGGAAACTCTTGGCTGGATAGGATTTTGGAGAGGAGGGTGAAGGAACGGTTGGATTGAAGTTGTGGAAGGGGTGTCATAGTATTGCGAACTGAACAGCTTCGAATGGAAATCATGGTATACTTACTATTGTTCCCATTTCGGAAAAATATTGTTTCTTTTTTTTCTTTTCAGTAGTTCAACGTTTTTATTACAAATCTGTCTCTTCCAGTATTTGTTGAATTTCAAGTGTTTGGATCGCCACACCCGTGAAGTTGGTTGTTTCTACCTTTGTGTTTCTTAGCGTTAAAAATTATGAATGTTGAAATAGAATGCAAATGAAACAGCCATGGATATAAGGCGATCTTCTCTTGTGCAGGTTATTCTGTTGAAATTGGCAACAAGCTGGCCATGAGGATCTCTTTGTAAAGGTGATAATGAGTATCTACCATGTCTACGATCCCCCACTAAAATGTAGATAAGCTTGTTAACAAGGATAGGATGTAAAATAGTGTTTTTTTTATTTATGATTCACGAATCCTCAGAGTTGCTGCCCATATATTATAATGGTAAAGAAGAAAAGGAGATTGGGTGTGTATTATATCTTTTCATGGTGGAGTCGTGATGATGGTTGAAGGCTTTAAGCTTTCTCATTTGTAAACTTTATTTTTCCCAAAAAAAAAAAAATTGAAGCGGTTCAATTTGACTCTACACATGTTGTGGTCGACGTAGATGTTTTATTGTTCTCTTGTCCAGTGCACCTAATAGGGGATCTTTATGAGCTTGAAGCTTTCATTTCATATGCGATGAAATTTGATTGATTTTGACGGACATGTATTGGTGTATCAGTTGCTCAAATTTAAACAAGCTATAAGTATATGTCCAATACGGACGTGGGCTACAATTTCTGTCAACAATGCTTTGCAATAATTGGGTGTGCCGGTATGTTTGTTAGCAATTATTGCTCAAAATTAAACAAGCTATAAGTATATATGTCCAATACGGACGTGGGCTTCAATTTCTGTCAACAATGCTTTGCAGTAATTAGGTGTGCCGGTATGTTTGTTAGCAATTATGCCATTCTTATCGCTTCTAGGAGCCTCAACTGGTTTTTCACTTTTTTGCTATATCAGTTGCTCAAAATTAAATTTCCTTATCATGTAAGGCATGATATGCTTTTGATTCATTGCTGCAATCATTTGCTTGTGTCGTTCATCATCAACCTAAGTTGATTAGCTCTGTATAGGTCAAGAGCACCCTGAATGGCAGTCACAGTTGTGTATGCAATCGATTGTTTATGTTTTCCATGATGGCAACACTGGTTTTGACAATTACAGAAAAGAATTCATAGGCATGTTGGTTCTTCCTTCAAAGTTTAAATGTACGGAATGGAGGGAATAGTTCCTGGAAGGAGCTTGGATGAATGAAATATATTCAAGTAGTATCAATTGATGAACTTTTATAAGATTAATGCTGACTAATTGGTTTTTTTTATAATAATATCATTGAAGCTGGAAGGTTATTAACAAAGTTCTTATATATTCCATTATAAGTTCAGTATATTAACAAAGTTCTTTATAAACAAATCCTTAGCTATGTGTATTTGAAAAGTTTCCTTTTATTTAAGTTTTTGGTATGTGCATATGATGGTATACACTTGATCTCTGAACTTCAGGTAAGTTCACTTGTTGAGAAGATTATGAATTGCTGATGCACATTGATTTTTTTTTCACGTTTTTATTTTTTAAAGTAATTTTTTTTATCTTTGGTCTTCTGTTTATGTTAACTGTGAGGGTGATACCTTTCTCAGCCTTTTGTTTGAGATCAAGTGTCAATAATCTCTTCTTATCAGTTTTAACTTTGAGGGTGTTTTGTGGTAGGACTATAGGAATAGATTTTGGGAATATGTCACATGGGTGCTTCTAAATGGCTGCCACACCTATGTTGCACATGTGTCGACTCTGGTGTTGGCGCTTGTGCTTTTTTTTACACAACACATCTGGTTTGATCAGCCAAACTAGGCCAAAACTGACCATTTTAAACGTGCACCAGTGTCACAAATATTGTTCTCGATTTTTTAAGGCGAGATTTTTCTTGGGGTTTAACGGCAAAGTTGTTTTCTTGGGAAAATCTCAGGAAAAACTCGGAAAATTTAAAAAAATTAGGTATAAATGAAATACATATAAAATAAATGAGAAACTAATAGGAAAACATAAATAAAGCTGTATAAAAGTGATAAAATGAATGATTTAATGATAATAATAAATATTGAAAATAATTGAGTTGAAGTTTATATTTAAATCCATGATAATATCAATGCTAAAAATAGAAAAATAAAAAATTGCGAAAAAAACACAAAAAAAGCTGATAAATATTTTTTTTCGGTTTTTTAAAATATCGTGATTTTCCTCCCTTTTTTTGTTTTTCTCATTTTCGATGTTGATATCGCAATATTTTCGAAAATATTGCGATATGTGTGACTGATGCACAGTGTGCACGATATCACAATATAGATAAATATAGATAACTAAGGCTACTAAATAGTTAAATTACTATGTAGCAAATGATTTGTATACATATATATACACACATATGTATACGTCCTTGTTGCACTCACACCGAACTGTTTTTGAAAAATTGCCGAATCGGCATCTGTATCTGTACCAATACCAGCACCTGCACTCCACACCCATGTGACATGGTTTGGGAACTCAACGTGTTTCAACTTTAAAGTGCAATAAATATTTTCTTACATCTATTAATAGGTATGCTACTGCAATAAATATTTTCTTACATCTATTACAAGGTATGCTACTCCTAAAGTCATAACTATTCTCACGGCAGTTGCATAAATATGGCAACTTGTAAAGCCAAGAACCGTTCCTGCAACAGCTGAATAGACATGTTACTAGTGAAAGAGCATATGTTTGCCTCTGCATCTTCTATGATCCCCACCGTGCATCTTCAAGACATCAACTTGAGAAAGAGATGGCCAAGGAAGCGGAAGGAGGGAGATAGCAATGGATTATAAAAATGTCACGGTGGCTTTTATTTGTCCTTTTCTTTTTTACAAAGCTACAGTCTTCTCCAACCATGACCAATAGATGTGAAAAAGCTGAAGCTGGAATTAATATTTCAATTACTCTTCTCCAATATGACCTACATCAGAAGGCTGATGGTTGGATTCACAATCCTAGAACTGCGGTTTTTCTGCCTTTGGCAATTTCTGCCTGTCATTCTAATTGCGTCTCCTTGTACAGTTTTTGGGTTCTGCAATGGGGTCCTTGGAGTGTGTTCCTGCTGCATGTATGTCCTTTTATTAGGTTGCAAGACATCTCTTTATTGTACATGGTTGAGACTTCGTGATCAGTCTGGGTAACTGTCTATAGACATCAACGTCCATGAAATTCTGTTATCGTGTGAAATCAAACACTGTCGTGTTTATTACTTGGATGATATCATATGTTATGGACTCGTACATTTTGCATGTTGATACAATTTGAATGGCCTGGTGCCTCAAGGGTAAAGTCTCAGTGCGAACTTGCTGAGTTTATCATTGATTACTTGTTTTCTTTTTTTGTTACATGTCCAATATGAAGATATGGCCATAGACCCATGCATGGATTATGTTAATGTGCTAAGTGTTGTGAGTTAGCTGTTTGATTTTGGGCATATAGCGAGGCCAGAATTTGACGGTGTCGGACAATGATGCTACCATTGAAGTTACAGTAAATTGATTTGTCTCTATGATCGTTGTGTCCATCATAAAATGTAAATTATCTATCACCATGGTTGATAGAAGGAGCATTAAACAAGCACACCGTTCTTTACTGACCTCCTCACGCGTCTTGCTTTTGGTCCATCGATTAGACAGTGGATCATGTCGCTTGTCACTGGGACCCAGCTTGCGGTCTCCTTCAACGGGAAGTAGGGTGATTTCTTCAGTCTCGAGCGTGGCCTCCGTCAAGGTTGCCCGTTATCGCCCTTGCTCTTCAACTTGGTTGCTGAGAGCTTTTCTGCACTTTTCCATCACGCAACGGTTGTTGGCTTCCTCACACCTCATTCGCTCCCCCACTTACAGACTTTCTCCACCATTCAGTATGCTGACGACTTTCTCCTGTTCGGTTGCACTTCTCGCCAACAGGTTGTGAGAACTTGGCTCATCCTTCGGGTTTTTGAGCTCATCTCGGGTCTTTCTATTAATTCTGCCATGTGTCACCTTTCCCTCATTCACGCGGATCCGGTTATGGTACTGCTCGCGGAAGCTTGCTTTGGATGTAAGGCTACTAGCCTGCCCATGGAATACTTGGGGCTTCAGATTACGTTGTCGCCTCCTGCGCCTTCCTTTTGGAATGGAGTGGAGCAGAAGCTTATTGATCGCCTTCAGTGTTGGCAGGGAAAGCTGCTTTCTCTTCCAAGTCGTATTACTCTAGCTAAGCACTGCCTTGCTTCAGTCCCTCTTCATGATTTGGTTGTCTTTCGGCCTCC